>QWTY01002720.1:4168-20615 GCA_008033365.1 Pseudorectes ferrugineus
ATTATTTGGTGCTTGGGAAAACATAGAGCCAATATTCTTAAAATTTACCTTTAATGGCTCTAAATTTATCCTCTCAAATCCAACAAAAGAGGAGATATTCCCCTTTGGTTTTATAACGCAGCCAGCAGAGAGTGAAGCTCGCTGCTTAAAGTATAAGTCCATCAAAGGCTGGCACCTCCTTGCTTAATAAACCTTTCTCTTTGTGTATTTGTCTCATACTTGATCATTTTAACTGCATTTTAGTACTGTTAGCTCTGGGGAGACAACTCAGCTTTTGGCTCAGAGATCAGGAACGGAACTGTAGGATAATTTTCAATTATAATATCTCTCGTATTGATGATGAATGATACTCATGAAAGAAAACAAAAACCTGAGCATGACAGCATAGTTTTAACTTGTAACCTGAACAGATGTGGTCTGTGAACTTTGAGACTTAATAGCAATGGAATGCCACATTATTATTTTCCAATACTTTCTGAAGAAGAATTTCCCTGAATGAGTGCTGATGACAATTTAGAAAAACATTTTTGGACTGATCAGTTCTTAAAATGCAGTATCAGCTAGCCAAGCACATTCACTTTGCAGCTCTTCCTTGTTTGGTGCTCTGTAGCTTTCCTTCAGCACACCTTTTAATTTGGGGAAAAAAGCAGTTATTTTTTTCATAATAGATTCTAGTCTGTTTCATGTCCCTACACTCAGGAACTACTACAAAATTTCTGTGATTAACTTGTAAACACTTGAAGGTAATTTCAAATTTTGAACTCCTTTTTCCCTCCTCATCTCCTTTGTTTTGCATATCTTTATTTTGCTTTTGAAAAATCAAACCAATAAAACTCCTCAGCAAACCTCTAAATTTTGAGCAAAAATATTCCCAGCCACGTCCCTTTAGTAAAAGTGAGGGTGAATTTTGGAGAAACTGGAGCAGCTGTTTCTTTTTTCAGGACAAATGTGATCTGGAAAATCCACAAATCAAAATGCTTATCTTGTGTTGGTGCCAGCACATAACGCATGACTCCTTGGTAGATGAATGTCTACCGTAGGATGCATTATTAGTCTATTTAGCCTCATGTGCTGTGCTGACCTACTTTAACTTATTCTTAATAATGCACAGCACTGAAGCAATATTGACTCATACACTCATTTCTCATATACAATGCGGCATTAATAATACATTGGAATTTTTTTCCTCCAAAGCAAAGATATGGTTAAATCAAATGGATCCTAACGTGAACATCAACAAATGAAACAGACTGGCCCTTGTACAAGCAAAATGATGTTTTATAAGGAAGGTATTTCATTCTGCTTCCCCTGACAGATGTTTCCTTAAATATGTTACTGCTATTTTTATGCTGGGCAAGGTGGGGTTTCTGGTTTTCTTGGATTTTACTATAAACTTTTCATAGTAGTTTTTCTTACCTGCAACTAGAAAGAAAAGCAAAATAAAAGAGAAAAATTGAGCATGTTTTAAAATGCATTGACAAATCCTTCCAGAAAAAAAACAAACTACAAAAATCCCTTTAAATAAGTATTGTTAAAAGGGACTATGTGACAAACAGGAGCTGGTTCTGAGACAGTAAAAGCAAAAATCAACATAATTTATGTAAAATGAATAAATTACTCCAAGGAGCTTGTTACGTCCTGAGCCTAATGAGACCAAATTCCTGATGAGGGAAACTAAAGAAGAGACCAATGAATATCACTGTAAAATCATCTTTGTATTTGTGGCAAACTACAGGGAAAATATTTTTCTATATTTAAATCTTGCAAGTGAACTTTCTCATTTGAGTGAATCATTTAAAAAAGTTCCCTGTCCCTTGCAATAATACTTTTCACTATTTTAATTTTCTAGGGTGAAGCAGCAGATTCTGGTTGATGACTGGACACACTGCAGTGCTAAAATGCAAGAACTCAAATAGTTTCTACTTTCCTTCTGCATCAGGGTAACTTGCACTTAAAAAGCAACAACAATACAAGCCATCAGTCCCTGGACATACAAAACTAAGCTCAGACATTTAACATATAACATTTAACTTATGATTTTTTTATTTCAAAGCAGACTGTGCTTGTTTTGAAGATATACACTGCAAATGTGAGTAGCTGCTCTTGCACTATGAAACTCAGATGTAAGAAGCTATATTAGCATCCTGAACCCCTATCTTTTTATTATTTTTATAATTTTGAAGCACAGTTCACTCCAGTAAAAGAACAGTATTACACTAGTTTCAAATAAGGGAGCCTGGGAGAAGAATCAACTCAGATAATCTAAGTTTATATTGACTTATTTTAAAAGACTGACTTCTTTATATAATTAATTAAAGGGTACGACAGTTCTGCTGTACCGAAATAATTAACAAGCTCTGTTAAGTGTTAATAATTTGGCCTTTTTTAATAAATGAAACCTTCTCCAACTTTTCAGCTTTAAGCTTTGGATAATACTTCAATTTGCTGTGGAGTTTCAAGAAAATTAGCTAATTAGTTTTTCAGAGATCTAATCAGTTGGATATTGGCCTTCAAAAATGTTTGTGCATGTACTATCATGACTTTTAAATCTCCATCAGTTTTAAAAGCAATCAGTAGCAAAATTTTTTTTTTTTTTAAAATACCAGAATCAGCTGTTCTTACTGAAATATGCAAATATTTTGTTAATATGCAACCAGGAAACAACATTTCTAGTATTATGGGAATATAAAATTCTTAAACAAAGGGAAATGACTTTGGCAGTTTTCTCAAGCACTGTATAGAGAAATGTTCTGAATGTTTTGAAAAGACTTAATTTTTTATTTTTTTAAACCTGTCTTTCAGTATTTTCCTTCACTGATGTTTAAGGGCATAAAAAATAGATGTGGATGATTTGCAGGAACTTCCAAAGATAGGACAGGGTCTTTATCAATTATCCTTTATTTGATAATACTGTGCCTCTGATTTAAATGCCCAGTTGATGAAGTAAGGGCATAAATACCTCAAGGGACCTGTGCTTGCACATCCTTCCCAAGGGCATGTAATGAGTCAGATGAGTGGCCGTTCTCTGATCTGCTCAGGAGAAAACACTCAGGAGACAACACTCAGGAGCTGGAAGTCTCCTTGAGATTCAATTCCCTTCTTCTGGTGCCCCATCTCCTTCCTCAGCAGACCCGAAAGTCAATAAAAGCATGTAAATGTCCCTGGGCCTCAAGGAAGGACTGTCATGGGGGACTTATACCTGGATGAGGGACTGGGATGGCCCCAATGGGAACAGGAGAAGCTGTTAAAGGGCAGGAGAGGTGGATTATATGAGGACTTTGGTCATCTTTTAGCCTCCAAGGAAAATTACACCTGGCTCTACATTAATTGTGGGGTATAACAATACTATCTGTAGGATGCTTTTGCACATGCTCACAGGAATGAGCAATTATAGAAAGCACCTTTCCCTAATGTCATGTGAAAAATATTTGGAATATTGGGGAGGGAGGGTCGTGTTTTATTCCACAACAGAAGTGTTCAGTTTCTGTCTCTTTTCCAGAAAGTGATTGAAAGACTTGAATGTATTCTGGTTTTAGAAAGCTGCATCCCTCTGTGATTCAGAGCAGGGACTCAAAAAACTTCTTCCCAGTTTATTGTTGTGAATAGCATGTGATCGACATTCTCTTCTTCCTACTCCATCTTCCCTCAGCGTAATAATTCCTTAGACAAAAATAACTCCTCAGGAAAAAGAAAGCACTCACATGAGTTGGCACTTTTTGCACCGTAAAATATCCTACTGGAAAAATTCCTAAGCAGCTCCCCCTACAGATGTTCGTGCTATCAGTGCGTGGATACAGTTTACTTCATTGTACCATTATTGACATTGACAAAGAATTTCTTATCTCTAGCTCCTAAAAATCAAGCAGACATCAACAAGGTTTCTCTCCAATGAGGCACGCTAGCACATGATGAAGTTAGTTTGCACCTTGAAAGCTCATTAAAGGTGCTGTTCCAAGAAAGATACATAGCCAGGGTTTTGCCAGCTAATAAATGACCTTGGATTTTTTACTTATTGTATATTACATTTGGAATTGCCCCATAAACTGTGAGGACCTGTTTTCATGAGGTTTAAGCATGTGCACTCTTGTTCTCTGTTTCCAGCAGACAATATCTCCAGGTCATGCTGTGTTACAGGATCTCACAGTCTCAATATTCTTTGAGATCAATATAATCTTTACTTTTCCCATCATCATGTGCAGTAGCAAACACAGGATTTACTGACCCTGGGTTTTCACAAACCAAAGGATATGGGGAAGGCATTGGGGAAGAGGAGTTTTAAGTAAAAGCTAGAGGGTCAGACCCATTTTTGTTCATATACCTGTAAATTGGTGCATTAGGGATGGATTTAACTGGATGTGGGGAGGACCATGTGGTTATTCCCACACCACGTGTCCCAGGGCACATGCAGTGCCTTGTTCCCCTCTCTACAACAATCTGAACCTGAATTTGCGTAGTCTTCTAATACAAAACCAAACAAAATAAAAGGCTGATATTGAAAGAAGCATCCACACTTTCACTACTGTAATATAATACTGCAAGTCCTACCTACATCTCAATCTCATAAAGACCAGGAAAATCTTCCAGTTTAATGACTAAATTCATTTTTCCTTCCTTGAACTAAATGCACAGTTATTAAAGCCAGAAGGATCACTGACAGTTTCTCCCAGCTTTCACTGTAAGCCGAAAATGGCATTCTCATCACAGAATTAATTAATGTTCTTGATGCAAAGAGATAGAGGATAGATTTACGTTCCACATGTTATTGAATAACTCCCACATGTAATATTGCTTTGGCACGTTTTATGTTCCTGGAGTTAAAGTGCACATCAATAGCTCAATGCATCGATAACCTGAGTGTCAGTGCAGCTATAAAACCTGATTCTCCTTGAATTTTGCAGTTTTCAGTACACCACTCTCCTGGAAAGGGATCCTTGTTGACGCCGTGGAAGTGGCACACTGATTAGAGGAGATGAATGATATAAACTAGATTTTATTTTGTTTTGTTAGCCTAATTTCATCTTGCTGAAGAAATGTCTTCAGAAGGATTAAAAATTACACTTTGCTTTCATTTTTCCGCTGCTTGGGGTTTGTTCCCTCTTGGGTGAACCAGCCACTTCCAAACTCAATTCAGGTCTTTATGGGGCTCAGTGAGGCACCACTGCTTTTAAGGCATAATATTAATTACTGGAATTGAACTTTTTGAATAGAACAGAATAGAATAGTTCAGTTGAAGAGAACCTACAATGAACATTGAGTCCAACTGCTGTTACTGTCCTCCGTTTGAGTTCAAAGGGCTAGAAAAAGTGCAATGACTATTGCACAACCCCTCAAAGTGGTATTTTTTCACTAGAGCAATAAATGCTTTGGATAGCACAAAAAAAGGCCTGTGAAGGTGTTTGGAGGTGCCAGATTTGTTGGGCTTTTGTCAAACATTACATAGGATAGATGGAGGGAGTTGAATATGGTTTCGACATTGCTCGCTTAATCTCACTAACAGCAATTTTATATTTACAGGTTTAAAGTTAATTATTTCCTTTACTCTCTTTATTTCCTTCTTTCCTTTCAAACTGGAAGATATTTTAGGACTTAACAAGTTCTCAAATAGGCTTCATGCTTTTTCTGGAGAAAGAACAAAGATATGAATGTACATCTAGCTCTAGTTACATGGTGATATCATACCAGCAGAATCTCCATTCAAATTTTTGAGCTAAATGCAGTAAAACTGGTGTGTCATCAGTCTCAGTTCCACACTTAACCAGCCTGCTCTCCTGGTAAGATATGATCTAATATAATTTGAAAAGAGATAACATCAACTGGGAGGAAAGTTTGTGTCAATAAGCTTAGAAGGGGTTTTTGTTTGCCTAGTAGCACATAATTTTACTTGTTATTTGATTTTTAAAATCAAATAGGCTATAGTATGAATTGTGGCTTTGTAGCAACAACAACAAAAAATTTAAAATACAGTATTTTCCAGGTAGTGAACCTTAGAGTGGTAAGGCTATACTGATATCTCCTTTTTACACCTCAGACACTGAAGAATGGAAAATATAACATGGTTCATTTCAGCAGATTTCAGGCATACTCATGCATTTTTGACATCTTTAACTGGACTTTCCTGCTCTGGCCCTTTTTGCAGTTAAGGGAGAAAAACAGGCACTTTCTATACATGCTTCAAATGACTTGATTGAGAGGAATGTTTGAGAATGAGATAAATAGTTCTGGGCTTCACAGGATGTATCAGGCAGATTTCCCCTGTCTGCAAAGGGAAACTGGATTGACTTTCATGGATGTAGATGCTTCTGTTGTCAACATATATCTTTGCTCAGATGTATCCTACCCTTTTTGAGAGACAACTCAGGAAGTCTTCAATGGAACAGCATTTCTCCAGGGTGAATATCATGACCACCTCTCAGAAACCTGAAAATCAGGTTCTGTCAAATGTAATGCTGGTATAACTAACTCTCCTTCCATACCTCCCAGCCTTTATCCCAAGCTATCCTACTTATCATACGGCTTTCAGCAGAGTTGCTAAAAAAATAAATGCGTGCTGGCCTGCAAAATTGCATTATTTGCTACCTAAGCAAAAGGTGCTGCACCACTCTGTTGAACGCTTAAAAGACCAACAGAGCCCATTGCCAGAGTCCTTATGCTAAAAGCTGAGGGCAAAAAGAGTGTTAAAACAACTCCAAGTCATCTCAGAGCCTTCCTCTACGTGAACTTAATCTCCGTTGGAATCAGCCTGACTCATTGTTATGCATTTAGTCCATGATATGTATGAAGAAACAGATGAGGATGTCCAAGCTGTGGCTCTTGAGTCACAAGCGGCTCATCTACCAGAGTTATCACGTTGTGCCAGGTCAGTGTCATGGCTGAGGGACGATTTGCACCTTGGGCAGGAGTTTACAAGCTATGCCAAATTCTTGGATAAAGGAGGAAGTCAGGCAGGGCTGCTAAGACAGGATCCAGCTCCCATCCATTGGGCAACGGCGTGAGCTTGACAAGGCCAGCGTCTCTCCCTTGGCTGTGAAACATGGCACGAATTCCCTGCATCATCGCCACCCCGGGCTCCCTGCCTCTCTCCCCCTCACAGAGATTTTGGAAGGTGACCCACAGAAATGGGGAGGTAGGAGGAGAACAACAGTATCCAGAGAACATGGATAATAGCTTACAATTAATACTGACAATTGCACAATCACATGTGAAAGAGTTACATTACACAATCTCTTACATAACACCTAATCTTAACCTAATTCTGCTCCACTGCATATGCCTTGTACCAAAATACTGTTGTCATTTAGAAGGAAGAATATCCCCATTTAAGTAAAATTTAAAAGTGGATGTTACAGCTCTTGAATTATTCAAGAATCTGATGAAAAAGCAACATTTCTGGTTTTACTGAGGTTTATTTTATTTAAGACATTTTTGCCATAATATCATTTGCTATCTTAACTCCTGGGAACCTGATGTAGATTATTAAATTGTGCCAGAAGTAATTTTGAATGGTTCTAAAAGGAGGCAGAAAATGAGCTTCTTAACAGAAAATGACAGTACATTTCCCCTTCCCTACGCTTTGATTTTCTCTTTCAACAGCATATTCCCAAATGGCTTAAAGGTATTTTATATTTCAACAGGCACTTTTCCCAGTTTCAGCAACCCCAAGGGTTATCCTACCCTTCTTAAGGAATGTACCTCATTTTTGAGTGTTTTCATGAGCCCCAAATTCTGTGTATGTGAAATATAACTGGATGTTTTAAAACAACTGAGCATCTCAGAAATATGAGCCTGGGTTGGATACTAGTTATTATTACTATTATTGAGTGTAACTGTTAAAGTGCATTTTTGCACATATTTCATGAGCACTCATCGCTTAAAATCTGGAACCACTTATCTGTTTCTAATGTTCATCACGCTTTTAAATGGAAACCAAGGTCTGCTCTAACTTCTGGTGGCAAATTATCAAAGGTTATGAGGAAGAGAGAAACTCCTTAAGAAATTGCCCATATGTCTCACTAAAGAGGGAGCTGTTGAAACAGATTTGCACATGATCAGACTTAGCTGAACTTGTACTGGGAGGTCAGTTTGTAAATGTGGTCTCTAGAATTTTACCCCATGTCCTTTAAAATACAACCCGGAGGAATATTAGAGCATCCTCCTGAAGGGTCCTGCAATATCTAACTTCTGCTCCAGAGTTTAGAGCAGGCACCCAGAGGGACACGGGGTTTGTGTAACCCAGGATAGAGCAAACAGTTCTTTCAGTGCTCTTGTCACAGGACAATAAGCATGAAGGCTCGGGATAACAGTCTCAGTGTTTGTTAGGCTGGGTGTTGATTGCTCTAACAAGTTAAACTTTTCCCTGGCTATCATTAGACATAATTTGGCCTGGAAGTGATAACAAGGTAGGTCTTTGTGGCTGCAGCACCCTCTTCCTTAGAGTTATAGAAAGATGACACTGTCATCAGCTGAGGCTGGAAAATTTAAGGAAGTACGAAAGCAAATAGGAAACTGTCTTGGAAAACAATCTGCTGATGATGATTGTGAATTATACATTTATGAATTGTATGTTCCTCTAATATTACCTTTTTTTCTATTGCTATAGAACATACTGCTGTGGGATGTTTTAAAAGCAAAAGAGATAAATTAATCAAATTAGCAGAATAGTCTATCAAAGTTACCACACATTATGATCCAAATAGTTTCAGCTGATGTGATGTAAATCACTAATTATCAAAACATTAATTATTCTAATTCTCTTTTCCTCAAAATCTTCTATCATTCACTGTTAAAATGGGATTCTTGGGAAAGATTAATTTTGATCTGATCCTGGATATTGGACTCGTGTTCCTGTGCTTTAAAACACTACTGTCATCTGAGAAGATGACTGCAAAAAGAAAGGGGTCCTACATACTGGAGAATAAGATCACAAAAACATAGAATCATAGAATTATTTGGTTTGGAAGGGGACCTTAAAGATCCTCTCGTTACAACCCCCTGCCATGGGCAGGGACACCTTCCACTATCCCAGGTTACTCCAGAGACCCATCCAACTTGGCCTTGGACACTTCCAGGGATGGAGCAGCCATGGCTTCTCTGGGCAACCTGTGCTAGTGCCTTGACACCCTCACAAGGAAGAATTTCTTCCTAATCCAAACCTACTCTCTTTCAGTTTGATTCTTCTTCAAGGGACAGTGCACCTCAAAAACAATACATCACCCTTCCATTTTTGGTTTGCATTTAAAAAAAGAGATGTGAGCCTGGAATGCTGAAATGGTTTTTTTGTGGAAAAGTAGTCTTATATGAAACGTGACAAGTGAATATTGCTCAGCTCTTTTCAGATGAGAGTGTGCTAAAGGACTACCAGGTCTTCAAAGTTCTGTGCTTGACATCATCACTTCCTTCATACTTATATGGCTGCAGTTGTTATTCTCATAAGCATCCTACAACATCTACCAGAGACCCCCACATTGTCCTGAGCTAAAATCTGGAGCCATAAGAATCCCTGTATCAATATTTTACCAGTAACAGAGTCATCATTGGAGGGCTGAAAATTATACTGGACATTTCTTGGTTAAATGTATGTTCCATGACTTATGTGAATATACGTTTACTTAGTTTCACTCTGTGTAATTTATGTCACTCAGTTACAGGAGTAACATAAGCTTTGGTTAAAAAATAAAACATTGGGACAGCAGCTATTAAAAGACACACATACTATCTCTGTGTCTTGTAGATTTTTCTAACGTAAAGGCAAACTTCAATTAGCTCAGTATGACATTCAGATCAGAACTGTCATAATGAAAGGATGAATCATTTTCCGTTTCAGGGAGAGGGTAACAAAAAGAGTCTATAATCAGTGACGTAAGTTCGACTTGTTGACATATTGAGAAGGACTTTCATTTGAATTGTTTAGGTTTCGATCAGCTTTATTACTTTATTCATCAGACTAAATCGATGTTATTACCCTGACTTTTTAATCACTGCTCTTATGGTACCTGTTGATGGAGGCCATGCAGTAGGCAGAAAGGTGGTGATTACAATAATTTTTTTTCAGTCACAATGAGTCCTGAAATGATTCAAACCTTGTTGCCAAGCTCTGGAAATTTAAATTCCCAATTCTTCAAGAAAGAGCCACCCTGTTTCACTGTTGTAGGACTATATGAGGACACTTTCTATCACTCTGAAGTTTACCCCATTTGGCAATAGAGTGATCATACACCATTCCCTTTACACCAGCAGAGGAAAGGGGGGTATGCTGTAGCTCTGAATTAAATCCGGAATTTCCCTTTGTGAAGGCGAGCAGAAAAATCCTCCTTTTCAGCATGCAGAAAAGCTCCCCTTGCACTGAGGTGCTTCACCTGCCACTTGTGATTAATTTCCCATTCTGCCCAATGTCTCACTGCGATTATTAATGATAATGCTTTGATGGATGACGGGTGTCTGCTAAATACTTTATTTCCAAACAGGCAACAATGCTCTTGTTCAAACAGATACATGGTGGAGGGGACCAGCACAACAGGCAGATGAGCCCATATCCTCTTGAGCAAGGGCTTGAATCCTGCTCATGCCAAGATCTTTACCTCCCAGCAGATGCCTTTGTTGGTACCTTTGGAATGAGCTACAAATTCCTCACAGTAAGCAGGAATGACAATCATAAAAGAGCTCATCTTCAAAGTCAACGTGTGTGGTGAAGTCCATGGACTATCAGACCAAGGAAACAACTGATAGCCTTCTTCTCTTCCCTCCTTGAAACACTCCAGCATTGTTACCAGTGAACAGCTAACACATGTTAATTTTCCCACCACAAGGGACTGGTGCGACCAGGCATTGCAATTTTATGTGGTGTTAACCAAGGTGAGGTCAACCCTGGGCTGGAGGGAAGGGAGGGGAGAAAGCTTAAAGTGCTGACCTCATTTAACTATTTTGCAGAAAAAACAACAGGTGTCTACTTTCCAATCAGATTTTACACTAAGATCATTATCACACATTAAGTATATCATTACTAAAAAATAAAATGCACTTTAAAGGCTGCTATCCGAAAACTAATCAGTATCTTACTATTGCCTCTGCTTATCTCTGATGTTCATTATACTCTTAACTTTTGTTTTTGCAGAAGAGCCTAGAAGCTTTAACTGGGTCGTACTAAGGCATTTTACAACATACACAAAGTAAACAACGTACCATCCCCAAACAACTTGCAATCTAGAAGGCAAGATGCAACAGGTGGGTGAAGCAAAGAAGCAGGTGGGAGTGTAGAAATCATAATGATAGGATGTGTTAACACTTGTACAGTTCATAGATGATTCATCAAAATAGTTGAATTACAGCTGTCTTTCCTTTCTGTCACATAAGACAAATATTGGAATTAGCATTCAGTCTTGTTTTGGGTTTTATTCATAAAAATGTCCTGTACAGTTCAAGAGTGGATTGATTTAACTGAGATCTAAGCCTGTCCAAGGAACAATAAATTGAATACTTGCAATGGATAGGCAAGTCCATAAGACATATTTCCACAACTTCCTAATTCATCTGCCCTCGTACAAGGATTTTCGAGTTTGCTGAAGAGCTGTGCGCTGATCCAAAGTGAGAAGCTAAAACTATGGCGAAAACACAAATCACAGCAACTCCTAAAGGAGAGGGAATCCAAGTGTCCATGTTTGAGTATCAGACATATCTCAATTTCATTAAATATTGCTGCTGATGACCCAGACATAGAGGACACCAATTCAGTGTGACCAGAAAACAGAGAAGGATCATAATGAATACAGAAGTCTAAAAAAAAGGGAAATGGCAAGGAGAATGGAAGGAAGCTTTGGCAACTGAAGGAACTCTGAGAGTGCGAGGATCCTGCAGAACCTTGAGAATGTGGAAGGAATCTGATAAGGGGGTTGTTTTGGTGTTAAAATATGACTCTGCAGAGAGATATCTGATGACATAATGGAAATATTTGGTGGTCTTACACCATCTTTTCTCAGCACAGGGGAAGAATCCCAGTGCCTTCACCTCCCTTCCACTAAACAGTGAGCATCACCTGGGTAGGATGGTCCTGATGCCAGTACCTTTTATAGGCACTGAAGAGAAGCAAATGCCTAAAAGCCAAAGTTGCCCTGTTTACTTAACCCTGACTGCAGCGTGCCACTCACCACATGTTAGCGTAGTTAATCCCTTAATGTTGTAGAGTCTTTGTTGCTGAAAGTCTATGAATCAAGAGGTAAAAGGATGTGAAATAAATTTCCCTTTGACACAGTTACAGGGTGAATTCTCCAGCTCATGCTACATGCAGGGTAAAATCAGTTAGTCGTCTGCAGGTGGTTTTTGACACTTTGTGATGTAGGAATACAATCTGTTCCCATAAATAAAGACTAAGCTTCAATGACTCCAGTTGCATTATCCATGAAGCAAAAACTGATGCTTTTTTCTGTGTTTTCTGTTGTACAGCTCTGAGTTAGGAAGCAATGCCCAATAAATTAACCACTAAGAAATGCTTAAATTAAACCTTACCACATCCCAGATAAACATTACAGTGGGGAAAAGGGAAGAACTTGGGCTGAGATTAACATGAGGATCTCCTGGGACAATAGGGTTAGCTGCAGCTCAGAACAGCTCTGCAGAGCAAAGAAATCCCCCTCATATCACCTAGACAAAACCCTTTTAATTATGCAGCGGCAGATGATGTCGCTGTGGGAATCAGATGTCCCGTCTTTGGGTTTTCATCTTTTATGATAAACATGTCCAGTGTGAGAAAGCTGTAGGTTTGTGGACATGCATGTAATGAATGACAGACATATTAGAATTAAAAAATTAGTATCCCAAAACTCTCAGTGAACCACAGAAATGCACAGATACATTTAATAAACAAGTCTTTTGTAGTTCTGTGTTGCCATAGAAGGAAACTACACATGTCATCAGAATTTATAAATGCAGTGTTCAGAAATGGGTTGTAAGATTTGAGATAATTTTTGCATCTGAGAGAAAAATAAATTCTTTGAAACTAACCCACAACTTAGTCTTACCCTGATATTCATATTTTATCGACAATCTCACTTGACGTACATGTTTTTGCTTGGGATTTTGACAAAGATAGTTATCGTTCTTGCAGCAGGCTTTGTAGACATTAGTGGGTTTAATCTCAGTTTGGCATCTTGTGCATTGAGCACATCTTTTTCTTTTTGGGTCTGAATAATCACATGTTTCAGAAGCAAAGCTCTAAGCAGTGTGGATATTTTGGGGCTAAATGAAGCTGTATTAGTAATTAAAGGTTAACCTGAACAAAAGTTTGCATGAAGAGTTTTAGGGAAACAAGACAGCTAAACTCTGTCACATCATATAAATAAACTACTGTCATCCTAGATATTATTGATAAGCTTTCATTGTTGCATTTCATATTTCAAGGGTTAAGTTCCAAATATCTCAAAATAATAAGGGATTTTGGTAAAGCCTTGCAATGTCGCAGAGAGATACGATGTCCACTGGTCTCTCTTCAGAGCTGCCAAAAGTACTGGTTGAGGTATCAGAGACAGGAAGAACATGAGGAAAAAATCACTGTATGGATGGCTAAAAAGAAACAAAAGAAGCTGAAAAATTGCCCCTGCAAATTAAGGAAAAAGTAAAAACTTGCATCAGCAGCTTATTAGTAATTAAATTGAAAAATATGAATGTCCAATAACCTGTTATGAACATTTAACACTGCTCACTGGGAGAATCTGCAGGACTTTTTGGTCTCACATGAGAAATGATCAAGTGAAATCGCATATTCTGGTATTTCCCAGCTATTTACTGCAGCTATGAGTGCAAAAACCTCTAGTCCAAAGACTGCTCCAGCTTCTCTGTTGCTGAGGACTGTGGTGATGGATGGTACTGAGCACCAGGTTAGGCATCTCTGAGAGCCAAGGCTACCTCCATAATCAGGCTGAAAACAAACAAAACACAGGAACAACCGCCCCAGTTTGGTTCTTAGAGTGTATTAAGAGTTGTTCTAAACACATCAGAGGAAAACGTTTATGTTTGTTTGATATACTGAAAAGTCTAATTAAAAATTAACAATGCGAAGTAAAGCCAAAGCAGGTCTGTCTTTGAAAGCCAAACATTCCAGCTGAAAACTGAAGAAAATGTATTTCCATACTAAAATGAGGTGTTTCCCTTTAAAGATATTGCCTCATTGTAGGCATGTTTTCACATCCAAGCTCGTTTTGACAGGAAAATTTTAGCCAAGTTGTAATTTAGAAAATACTTTAGTTCACTGAGGCATAAGTCCTAAAAACAAGCAGGACAATTAAAATCACAAGGCTTCAACTTTTTTCAGAGCATAGTCTTTCACCTCTCAACACTTTCAACATAACTTTTGAATGAGCTCTAGCCTGGACAGCCAATCCTTGTGGCCTTTCTGTGCATCAAAATCATCACATTGCCAAAGGCCACCCAAGCTAGGTCAGGGAGGAACAGCTGAGAAGTGACAACTGCTCCCAAGGATCCCACCTCTCCCTCCACTATGGGATTGGACGGGGACAGGCAGTTTGGTGCATCCTGCACACCTCATACTCTGCAATCCTGGCTGATCACTCTATTGTTTGCAGAGCTTAGCCAAAGACCATGCATCAGAGAACATATAAATAAAGGACCTGTGTTCAAGTGCATGGATGCCAATGCAAAGCTCATAGAAAAAGACTTTGCACAAAACAAGTGTGGTTTTTCTCTTTCAGTAGATTTCTGTGGAATACATACCAATGAAGGAAGTACCTGTATGGCAGCTATTTGGCTTTAAAGTAGCAAAGGCAATGTTTGTGGGCAG
This sequence comes from Pseudorectes ferrugineus, assembly GCA_008033365.1. Classification (NCBI taxonomy): domain Eukaryota; kingdom Metazoa; phylum Chordata; class Aves; order Passeriformes; genus Pseudorectes; species Pseudorectes ferrugineus. The sequence goes on from QWTY01002720.1 coordinate 18,951, forward strand.
GTTTATACTTTGGACACAAAACAGCCTCCACATATCCTGGCTACATCAGGATTAAAACTCTCAGACATAAGCTTTATCAAGTGCAGGGGACAGCATAAATGACTGTTGATTCATATTCTTTTAGGCCTGTAAAGTTATAACTATGTAATATGAACACAGGCTCTTTAGGGTAGTTTAGAGCCATCCTGGAACCCTTCCAGCCTGCATTGTAGGATGTAATGGCATAGTTTTTATTTTCTGCTTAGTGCAGTGTACCATTAATTGAAGGTAATTGTCAAGAGGAGACTGGCTTTCAAAAACTACATAGCTCTCGACTGTTCTGGTGCAGAATGGATGCCCTGAGTTTAGGATCACATTTCCCCTGTGCTCTACATTACATTTGTCTTGTCACACAATTGTGTGATTGTGTTCAACTAAATAGTTATTCCATGCTATTACGGCGTTTGAAAATGAGGACTCAAGTAACACTGCAGGAAAAGACAGAGAGAGGGGGAAAGCCAGGTTTGTGCCGGGACGAGGACTGGTCTTCTTGAACTAAACAAAAACCTGAAAGGTATCACTGGTCTGAAGCATTTAATGGAGCAGCTCATTTGATTTCCTGAAGAAGGAAGCAGTTTGCGGCAGAATACGTTAAAGGGAAGAATTAGTTTTTTTGCAGCCACAGAATGTGCTCGTCTGGCAGTGTTTCCCTGCTCCCAGAATGACATGTGAACTCCATCCACTTCTCTGCACCCTCTGCTTTTCTTTGCATGACGAAAGGAGAAAATCATAGCGAGCTCCACCACGTTCTCCAGCTTGGACAGTCAGAAGAGCAAGGCCACAGGTCACTGTACAACATAGACACAAATTTGGCCCGCTGACCCCAACCCTACTGCTGTGTGTGAAGGAATTACCATCCTTTACTTAAGGGATATAATATTGCTTTTTATTATCTTTACTGCAGCAATCCCCAGGAATCTCAGGCACAATCCATGAACCACATCATGCCAGGCACGGCACAAATGAAGAGAAGAGCCCTTGCCCCAGTCTGGAGGCCATTTGTATCTCAGGGTGTAACTTGGCCCCAAACCTAGAACTTAATTAACATTGATGTTGATGAGGTGTGAGGGAGAATGGAATCTGGTCCATCCTTCCACAGCTGCATTGGCTTTGCAATGTGAAAACCCAAGATGAGCCAAAAGTGATTAAGAAATTATTTTTGAAACTGGAGTCAGCACATGTAACCACAGTTAGACAACAGGGATCAGCAGATCTGCAATGTAAGGAGGTTTGAGTCTTACAAAGCTGCTTTAAAAGTAAAGTTCCCCTGTGAAAGTCCCTCCCGGTTTTATCATCAAATTTATCAGCAGCATCAGCTGAGGAGTATGATCAGCCATGGGGGAAGATCTGCTCTCTTGTATCTCTTTTCTTAGAAATCATTTATTTGGGTTTCGTAAAAAGCATGTTGTTTCTCAGAGGCATTCTTTGGATGAATATGGGGATAGTCATTTGATTACAGATAGTATAAATGCACCTGTTTCTAGCAGGAATGACACATACCATAATTTAAGTAAAAATATGAGTGCTCTCCATTAAAAATCTCACTGTGTGAGCTTCATAGGTGGTCTCTGTGCTTGTGCATGTACAGGTGGTTAAATCCTGAATAGGATCAAAATGGAAATTCCA
>QWTY01002720.1:20780-31228 GCA_008033365.1 Pseudorectes ferrugineus
GCACAATCTGTAATTCATTAGTTAATAACCTCTCAAAGTTTCCAAGGCACTAGTGATAGAAATAATACTTTACCTGGTCAGGGCTATCCAGACTGGAAAGAAAATTTTTACATGTTTTTGAAAGGAAGAAAAAAATCAAGTTATGCTGGGTGAAATATAAGACTTCCCTGTGATGATTTTGTTGTTCCCTTCACCTCAAAACCTCACTTTCATTCCAAAAACCTCTGTGTTACTGTCCAAGGGTCCCCCAAAACCCATTACTGATCAAGCATGTAGAGCCTGTGCATTCAAAGAAAGACTGAAGGCACATTTGCAAACACCTATCCCACCCAAACACAGGACACTCATTAGCTTCAGAAGGGCTTCATCTGCCTTGGGTGAACTGTGGGACTCAGTGGAGCAGAACCTGAAATGAGGGGTTTTTTTTGACATCCTAAAGCTACAGCTCTCAATCACTTTTACTTTTATTGGAGCATCAAGGTCATATTCAGGCAGGATGTGCCAATGCTTTCATCAGACTTGAATGCACCAAGATGACCGTGAGACCAAACAAAGAGTTCAGTGGAGCCTCATAGTGCACTGATCTCCTTAGACTCAACATGAAAGAAGATTTGTGTGTGATTGCATGTGTGCTCTCACACATAGGAAATGATGTTGCACTTTGTGTATGTGTTTACATATAAAATTATCATCACCAGTACATTTTCTAGACACATCCTGTTGCTATTCTGAAAACACTTGGATAAAATGGCACCTTCAGAACTGTTCTGACCACTTGCTCCCATGACACTGAAGGTGTCTATGTGAAAACAGCTTACCTCTATAAAGAATTATTTAATACAGCCTCATAAATCATCAGTGATTGAAAGATGTTGAACGGATTCTTTATATATCTTTAAATGAATAACAAAAACAAATCTCCATTTCCTTCTGGTGCCCTCAACCAAAACAAATGGTGCCAACCAATAGCTTTTAGTAATGTTTAGAGCTGCCTATCTTTTGGACTCTTTGGGTGATTAATTGAAGTTATAGAAGTAGGTAAACACAGTGCTATTAGCTTGTCTCCTATTCTGATACAGACCAAGCTTTGCATAACCCAAAGGACATGAAACTCTTGATAGTTCAGTGTTTGGGAATTTAAGTCATTGAGGAAAGTAATAGCTCTAATGCATTTTGCCCCTTGCCATGTACTTTTGGGGAAAACATTGACAGTCTGGAAAAATCCTCAGAAGAAAAAAATGTAAGAATTTGTACTGAGGAAGAAAAAAGGACAGGAGAGAAAGGGGTTCTTTTATAAAGGATAATAGTCACCATAAGCTTTTATTCCTATAATTAAAAGAAAACAAAATTGTGGTAAAATGATTTAGCAAAATTTTGCAACTCCATTCTGACTTGCTCGTCTGCTGCATTTATGAGTTTACAAAACATACAGGTTATGAAAATAGGAACTCTCATGTACGTCTTTATAGATGATTCATTTACTGTTTCTGAAGAAACTGCAATTTATTTGCAGATTATGTAGTTCATTTACAGAATGTTTCCACATTTGTAACCTACCAGCCTCTTTCTCTGAAAGGCAATAATGGAAATCAAAATGTGAAAAGAGCCAGTTAAAATCAATAGACCAGAATCAGAAAAAATGTCAGGAAATGTATTGAAATAGGAAACAGAGAAGATGCATGTTTATCACTTTAGCTGGAAAGAAACAGCTTTTATATATATATATATATATATATATATATATATATATATTTGTGTGTATATATAGATATACATTAATAAACATTTCTTTATTAATTTTTTTTTTTAATGAAACGAAGTGGAGACATCCAAAGATTTGTGCTGATATCCCAGTTTTTCTGACGTTTCCTTTCAAGACACAACTTTATAAGTTCAAATATGGACTGAACAACTTCCTTTCTCTTGGTGTGCACATGATCAAACCTTAGAAGACCCCCAGGCCAGCTCTTTGAAGAACTGGACTGTATCCTCAGCTGTACTCCTTTGTGAACATGGAGAAGCCTCTTCAAACACCACCATCTCAACTTTGCATGGTAAAATTTATATGTACTCTCCAATTAAACTATAAACTTTTTCGACTGTGAGTGCCCATGAAGCAGAATTCAGCTTTAGTGGACTGTTATCTGGGGCCTCTGTATGTTGACTGAATGCAAAAATGAGGAGAGCAAAACAAGTCCTTCATTCTCCCTTATACCCTGCACCTCCCAAGATCCAGATTATTGTCTGTACCCCAGATAAGCATTTTAAAAAGATAAGGTTTTTTTGACATCTACTGCAGTATATTACTAAGCAAGTGTAATTATCACCTGCTGGTAAGTTGATGAGATGTAAACCAGTAAGAGAAGAAAATAAAATTGAAAGGAATTGGAACAAAATAGAAATAGTGGAATAAAACCAATATAATGCTGTAAATTTTACATAAATGAATTAACCTCCAGAAATTAATGGTGATCTTACCGGCCTAGGTCAAAGACTGTAGGAAATTATGCTCATGCTTTAGCATTTTGTTGCTTGTAGCCAAACATTCACAATATGGTTGGTAGTGTGAATATATGAAACAAATATTTTCAAATGAATTGCTAAATTGGACTGAATTTAACGAAGTGTGGGAAATGCACTGGAAAAACTGCAGCAATGGAAAAACTGACTCAACAACTAACAAAATCAACAAGACAGACAAAAATAAATAAATATCTAGATGTAGGGTTTCCGTTCGCTTCATTCTCAGAAAAGATGGAACATCTGTACTAAAACAAAATTCTTTGAATTTTGACGTGAGATCTATCATAGGTCTGATCCATAGTCAGTTGGGGTAAGTAGGGGCTTTTCCACTGTTTTATATAGTTTTTGGAATTAGTCTTAGATGCTCAGATGTGAATGTAGAATGAAGTGCTGCTAAGGAAAATATTTTGTGTCCAAGAAAAGAATTGACAAAATGGAAAGGTTAGCTAAGAAAGAATATGGCTGGCCAAAAAAAAAAGTTGTATCTTGATATGAGAAATATAATGGAAAGGGTCCCTGAAGAGATTTTCAAGCAGCTCTAAAAAATGATAATTAAGTCTGTGCAGGATTTCCAATGAAATCTATATTTTTTACAAAACAAAATAAAAAGCATCTGGTATATTTCTGATATTACAGCTATACTTGAAGAAAAATGGTTATGAGTCAGGGCCTGTTCTCAACTTAATGTGAATATATGACTCCCAATGGTGATAAAAGGACTTCTTATGCATTCCAGAAGGAAATCAATGACTATTACAGCTATGAAATATGAAATGAACCCTCTGATTCCATGCAAGAGGAATAAATACATGGAAAAAATGTCTCTTTCTGTATCATTAGCTTAAAAATATCTTAGTAGATTGGAAGAAAAATTTTCTGAGTTATTCATAATGACTTCAATTAGTAGAGTATCTGAAACGTGTATTTATCTGTAAGAAGAAAGCACGCTGGGAGAAAGAGTTGAGAAGTATCATAACATCTCTTTGTATGGGAAATACTCATCAGTTATTCTTCATGTACCACAGCTGTTGCTAAAAATATAATAGGAATGTGTTGTGGTTTAGGAATGGTATTCCCCAATTTAGTGTTCCCACGGAAACACACCAAGCCACATTCTGCTTGCTCACTCGCCCCTCACCTTATTCCTCCACCTGTAGTCGGATGGGGAGGAGAATTGGAGGCACAAAAGGTAAAGATCATGGTTTGAGATAAAAAATTTTCTGGAAACAGCAGTGAGATAGGAAAATGAGCAGTGACAGCAACAATTCTAACACTAGAGTGTACAAGAAAGAAGAGAGTGCTCATCCCTGACAATACCCAACCACTCCCTCCACCATCCCTCCAACCCACAAGAGCCTCTCTTACTCCCAACTGGCTGGAACCAGGACAAAGTGACACTCCCCATCCCTGGAGGTGTTCAAGGCTTGGCTTAGTGTGTCTCTGTGTAACCTGGTCTAGTGGAAGGTGTCCCTGCCTGTGGCAGGGGGGTTGGGAGGAGATGATCTTTAAGGTCTCTTCCAACCCGAGCCATTCTTTGATTCTACAAATCATGATTTCCATTAGTGGACACAAATATGAATTTAGCATTCCAAATCCTACATTAAGCTATCACTTAGAAGTAACTAGATATTAAAAAGCAGCATAAGGCAGCAGGGATTCAGTGAAGTGGGTGCAGAGTGAGCTCCAAAAACATTAACTTGTTCAACACACAGGAGAAAGTATTCGTGACATGATCCTTCTTGGCAAAAACTTGTCAGTGTGTTGAGAATCTAATTTTCATCTTCTGTGCAGCAGTGTGAACCTTCAGTTAGATGGCTAAAATCAATGGATTTATATTGGGGTGAGAGTACAACTGGATTTATCCTCTGCAAATGAGCTGCCGTCCGCCATCTTATGAGTGTAAAACAACTCTCTGCTCTCCAGTTGATTAAAACTAAGAAATAAATTTCAAAAATGTTTATGAAAGATACATCTGAACCCAAACCAAAACTCAAAAATAATTTTGAACTTGAACATAAAATATTTGTTTCCAAACACTACTTTTCACTTTTTCTCTTAAAAATGATACAAATCTTATCTGTTTCGTAGCTGCTTTTTCTATTCCAATGTTACTTCAGGGAGAAAATTCAATGCATGCAAGCAAGAGTTAGATGGATATGATCAAAACATATTCTACTCATTCAAGGACGAATCTAAGCTGTATCCAACACAATATCTTTTGTGATCTTTTTCACACACTTCTTTCTTTTTCTCTTCATTTTTTTTTTGACAGAGACTGTGCTCCCAGTCATAGCTGGGCTTCAAACCTACCAGAAAAGTCTTTCCCTCACTGTTCAACATCTCTTCTGGGAATTCAAAAGAATGGCAAAAATCATTCCAGAAGGGAAACTGCATGGAGACTTGCTGCTTGAGAACAAGGAAAGATGATCACTCATAAAACACAGGTAGGAAATGAAACAGGAAAGCTATCAGATCCAGACTTCCTCCATGAATAGAGGTTACCAAAACAAGCACTCCAAAATAAAAAAGGAAATCATTGACATTTGGTCAATCGGGACTGAACTGGCTGGAGTTGTTCCGGACAGAGGTTGAATTGCTGTGACTCAGACAACCAGGCAGGAAAGTTGCTGAGGGCCAAATGCCAGCAAAAACAGGGGAAATGTGTTACTCCACTAATGTTAAAGCAACTTCCCACCCTTGCTCCCCTTTACCGCTCCCCTCTTCCTGGTGAAACTAGACTTGGGCAGTGGCAGAGCTCTTCAGATGGCTCCTACTGAAGGCCTGAATTTTCCCTCGTGCCTGGCCGTCCTTTCCCGTCCTGTCAGCCTTACTCCTTCTTTCAAAAACACACTTTTTAGATACCACGTCAGCTTTCCACCATGCCCCAGTGGAGAAAATCTTGCCTTACCTCCCTTTCTCAACTCCATCACACAACTGTACTGGTGTTTCTAAGATTCCTTAATGGAACAAATAAGTCAAAAAGGTTTTAAGAGGCCAGGCCAGTATGAGGGTTTCACCTGAACACATTAACACCCAACAAGAACTATTATCATCACTTCATCTGACTCCTGCCTGATGTTGCCTATGGAATTTCAACAGTGGTAAGTTTACTGAGCCCCCCTGAATTCTTCTGAAGCTTGAGGGTATTTTTCACAATGATATTTAGCCTAGATTTTACAAGTGAAAAGGGCTGAGGCTCTACTCCTCTTGATACGCTTCAAAAATGATTAATTACTCACACGTTTAAAAAAAAAAGAAATAGAAACCCTACACACACCCTCACATGGCTTTAGGAGGAATTTTGGAGTTCAGAAATTCATCTGAGGTCATCCTGTGTAACTCCCTTAGTCCTAAGAAACATTTGTGGATTATTTTAAATCTCTCTGTTTCAGAGTCCAGCTTTTATGTCATTCTTAAATTCCTTCTCAAAGGCATTAATATTTTGATGATATAGAGTTTGAGATCTGAGTTGTGTGACTACAGTTTTATATAATCAACAGTAGACATTGACAGACCACTTACAACCCCATATTTTTACCACATAGCTCTTTTAATTAAATTTATAATATTATTAATGTCTTTTTAACTATACATTAATGCAATAAATTAATGTAATGTTTGTAATGTTCCTACACCAGTTATGATAGAGGAGTTTTGACTGAGCCAGTCTCAGAAAAAAAGAACCAGAAATATGAAGTATAATGAATTTTGATACAGATACAGTGCAATATTGACAAATCTGAAGCTGGAACACTTCACTGAAACTGATTCAGATATGAAAGCATGCACACCAGAGTTAGAAGGTATAAGTAGTTGATAGAAAGAGAACACTTTTAATCTTCTCTGTAACTATGGTTTTAACATAGTCATTGACTCACACTTTCCTATGTATGTATTTAAGATCCTAATCCTTAAATGTGGAATGCAACCAGAGAAGGGAATCAGGTGAAATGCATGTATTGCTATTCCGGGCATGTACTGTGCATAAGAGTATTCATAATAAAGGGAGTATACAAGTTTGAGATAGATAGATACATAGATACACAAACTGATAAAAAGTGGATTCTCATTTGCAGAACTCCTCAAATAGCTGCATTATTTAGTTCTCTTTATCTATTCAGATATCTCTCTTCAGGAGGAAAAAATTGCCTAGGAATTCATTTCCTTTGAAAATTTAACTCTTTCTCGAAACTTATCCAATGAGACGAAATTTGCCGAAAGGTTCACAGGTTACTGTGGGCATCTCACAGATACACAGTGAAGGATCACAGAGTCCTCACGTCCTTACAAAGTCAGGCTTAAAAGGCCACATTTGTAAATCTTCCTACAGAGCTGACTCAAGCATGAATGGAGCAGAGATCAAGGAGAGTTTCATGATCCAGAGAGTAGCTCCAGATTTTAAGGTTAAAGTAAGATATGCGGACATGCTGTGGACCTTTTTCTCTCTCTTTACCATTGGGATCTGACCATACTTTCTTCCTGTCCCTGACAGCACTGGACATTGTGGTTTTCTCCCCAGAACAGAGCTCTAGGAACAAGATGTATTATATGGATGCTGCCATTTCTGCCACACTCCTCTGCCTAAAATCATACAACTTCAGCATCCGTCAAGCTTCAAACGACCTCTGGAGATCTCTAGTTCAATCTCTTGCTTCCACAGTAGACCAAGTTGCTCAGAGCCTTGCCCATAAAAGTTTTTTAAATCCCTAAGAATTTAAGAAGGTCCCACAGCCACTGCAGGGAGACTTCCAGCTCTTAGCCACTTCCATAGTAAACATAGTCCCTGTGTTAAAGGTCCTGTCTTGCAGTGTCAGCACTCCCTCTGGACCTATTTTAGTACACACTTGGCAAGAGTCTGGATTCATCTTTCCATGCCATCCTTTAGGCAGTGGAAGAGGGTTTTATCAAGCCTCCCCTTCTCTTAAAGAAGTTTTCTTCTCCTTATTTGTGTGAGAACCCACATGGAAAGTTACAAGATGGAAACACATGGCCAACACATCACAGAAGAGGCTTGTCTGACCATGTTCTAGGCAGTCATGTGGTGTGTTAATCCTTTGATAGAGAAGAGGCCATCCATCAAGCTTTACGTGGGGAGTGCCCTTTCTCATGGGGTTCCTCCCAATGCAGGATCCCACTATGTGCTGTTGCACCCACTTTTGCAGCCAAGAGTCAAGCAGACCTGATCCTTTGTCCTCATTCCCCATGACCAGATCATGAGAAAATACAATATACACATAAAATCACTCTCCCCTAATGCAACTTGTCATGATAGGGATCTATGTGACTCTGAAGGGGTGTAAAAGGCACCTAAGTGAGCTGATCACTTTGAGCTCTCTAATATCAAAAGAGGGAGAAAGAAGCTTGCGCAGGGGATGATTCAGATCATTGAAAAGCAGCCATCTGAGTTGGGCCACAGAATTTTCCCTCTAAAAATATTTTTTCATTTCCACTGAGAGTCTGATGTGATTAAAACAAGTACAGAGACAAACTTTTGGATATTCAAAGTGTTTGTGAGATTCTTTTCATGTGAAGACATTATCTGCATCATGAGGAAGTTCAAGAATTCTTGAGTCAGACTGATTTCTGTACATCATCAGAAAGTCAACTTTGGCAGAGGCTGATCTGGTCTGTCAAAAGACCAACGGCAGCTTCTCCCAATTCTTTGTACACTTGCTGCAAATTATTTGCTACGTGTCTTTTTTAAGACAGATTTTGTAGCTCTGACAAACTATGTTACAATATTGTCCAGGGTTGAATTTTTGCTGTGGAATGAATGTTTCAAAAAGTAAATATTTAAGTAACATGTAAAAAGAACCCCAACTGTGATACAGCATTAGCAAAAAATAAACCTGTCCGTGAGAATAGTAAAGTGAAATATGAAGTGTTTGAAGCAAACTTAGGGCTAAATGATTTTTATGTAGCCAAGCTCTGTAAATACTCAAAGCTTGTTGAATATTCTGCCTTTTCTTTCTGCAGATGGAAGAAGAAAGATATTTTTAAAGAAGATCTGAAAAGATGTTGAGATGAGCTTTTAAGAATCTGAAGCTCTGAAGATTTTAAAAAACATTCCTGAAACTCAAAAGTTTTGCCTCAGCCTGAATTTCAGAGCCATTTGAGGTTCATCACTGACTAAACTTAGCTCTGCCCTAATCGCAGTCCTTGGACTGGACAAAAGTCCAGGATCCCTTTGAAACAATGAACATCATATTATTGTAGTGTGGAAGAGCTGAAATGACTCTGAGGCCACGTCACCCAACACTAAGCTCAGATCTTTGCAAAGCAAGTCCATAAATCAGGAGGTGACAGTAAATTTTTAACAGTGTATATACTCAGGCATGAGCAAGAGCCCAGTTTATTTTACAGGCATGATGATAGTGGTGAAGAATGCTGCAGTGATGCGGATAATGTGGTGGCACACCTGTAACCTCCAGGTCTGAAAGAGAGATCTGTTTGCACTTCATCATTCCAGGAAGAAAAAAACACCCAGACCTCCTGCCACAACACACCCTAAATGGAGCCTTACTGTCCCAAGGTAAAAAAAAAACAACCCATAATGTACAAAGTATACCTTGTCAATGTTATTCTCAGTGATTATGTACTTTCATGGTATGTGGAAGATTTATAGAGCAATTACATCCATTGTGACTTTGTAATTACAGTATTGGGAGGTCACAGACAGAGAAACTTTGCCAACTCTATTGATTTTTAAGGCTAGCCTGAACAGGATATAGATTTCCTCTGGACTTGTAAGTTTTCAATATGTACACAAAGTACTGTACACTCAGGAGACAAGCAGTGGTAAGTGATGTTCATGCCAGCCATGGGCCAGAGTCTGATCTCTAGTGCTCTTTCAACATCAATCTGCATGATCAACCTTGTAAAAGAGTGTCTTTGTGGAAATAAGTAATTAGGGAGAAGTTCTAGAGATTGGAGGAAATAGTAAAAAGTAATTTAGCAACTAAACTCAACCTTCCTGACTACCAGCATGGTTTGGATTGTGTTTATAGACCTTAACTATTTACTTTTTGACTTTTTACTTTTTTAACTATTTGCTTTTTGAACCATTTGCTTTTTGAACCATCCATCCTACAGCAAAAATTCCATTCTGGACAACAGTGTAACAGAAGAGCTGATCGATTTTTTTAAGCTCTACAGTGAAGTTTCACTAGAGAAGAAAAGCTAAGAAAGAAAGAGTTTTTATCAAGTAAGTGACAAAATTGCTTGAGTTATTGAACTGAAGAAGGTTGAACTGATCTTACTTAAGTAGATAAGAGCTGTGTTCACAGAGCATGGTGGATCCCTACCACACCACTATTTGTGAGAATAATGGGAAACCTCAGCCATTCCACAGAGCACACATTCCTTTGTATAAATTTAGGCACAGAGCTTCTTGTCAGTAGGAGTACCTGCAAAATTAATTTTCTGAAGAATGTAAAAAACTATTTAAACAAAAATTGTGGGAGTTGGTGAGGTTTTGTTGCTGCTGTTGTTTGGTTTGTTTTGTGGGGGTTTTTTGGGGTATTAATTCAAAATTAAATTCTTTATTTTAAACCAAAGGAATTTTTTTTAAAAAAAGCAGGGACTTCAGAATGCTTCTCACTCATTCTGATATGATGCATTCTAGATTTCTTTCGAGCATAAAAGATTTCTTCCATATGATGTTTTTAATAAATATGAAGAAAATTTATAGAAGAAAAATGATCGCTCTGAAAAGAACATTTCCATAGAAAATATTGAAATGTAGTGCTCTACTAATGTAGTGGTAGGACAAGGGGGAATGGTTTTAAGCTGACAGAGGGCAGATGTATATCAGATATTAGGAAGAAATTCTTCCCTGTGAGGGTGGTGAGGCCCTGGCACAGGTTGCCCAGAGAAGCTGTGGCTGCCCCATCCCTGGAAGTGTCCAAGACCAGGTTGGATGGGGC
>QWTY01002721.1:8695-28539 GCA_008033365.1 Pseudorectes ferrugineus
ATTACTCATCAAAAAGCATAGAAGATTTGATTATTTATTTCATTCTACACTATGCTTCAGACTATATGGATTCCTCCTGCAAGTTGGTTATAATGAAATCAAATATATTGAAAGGAATAGCAGTCAAGTATCTAGGAAGTTTTAAAAATATAGTATATATTTGCAAACAGCCTTACCCTAACAATGTGACCTTCAGTTGTTTTGGAATTTGATTTTATATATATATATATATGAATGATTGGTTGAAGAAATTAATACAAAATAGCTAAGCAGTTTCCCTAAATCTCAGGATATTTTGTGTAGAAGTCCCAAAATTTCCCTAACCTGTGAGCCTAAATGAAAATTCAGAGACAGGGAAAATTCATATTTAATGCAGGCAAGACATGTTTGGAAAAGTGTTGAAACTTTGCAGTTAAAACAAATGGTGATAGTCAAGGAAAAGAACCAAATAAAAACCTGGTAGTGTGTAAGATATTTTGAATAGGTATCTTCTTAAGTATACTGATATGGTGGTGAGCCAGGTAATTTATCTGAAGTTTCAAAGGACCAATTAGGTTTGGAAAGACTGCATTGAGATTGATTGCGATCACAGGTTTTCTTGTCACACAATGTGGTGTTCTATTTTATTGGGTTTTGTTGGTTTTTTTTATTTTTTTTAATTTGGTCAGGACTGATGTTTCTTAGAAAAGATGGAGAATTTGTGAAAGTTATAAAGTTCCTAGCATATTCTGCATATCATCTTACGTAAATAAAAATACTAACTAAAAAGGAAGGCTCTGATTATGCAATTTGTCTTTTAATGGTTCCTAGAACAGATACTTTGAGTGATATAAGTGCAAGGCCCCAGATCTCACTTGATGGGTCTCTTAAAAGGGCTTAAGATTCTTTTATGTACCCTAAGTCAGAAGCACTGAATATATCAACAAAAAATATCAACAAGATATTCCTCAAGAGGTCAAAACAACAAAAATTTTACTGGCAAACTTCAGAAAATCAGGGAACTATGGAAAATTTTAAAGCAACATGGAATCGACATAAAGCTTTTTACAAAGCATTAACCTAGCAAATTCCAAACCCATTCAGTTGGGCAAACTCCAACCTATCTGATTTTAAGATACTCGAACTTTGAGACTAAGGAATTAGAAGAAGAACAAAGAGAGAGAGAGAGAAGAGAGATAGAAAAGAACAAATACAGCTACCACTCCTGGGTTCCAGTGGTGTTCCAACTCATATAAAATCCAAGAAGTAGGGTCAAGATACGTGCCTACCTTGTGCTCTGCCTTAAGTACACTTTGGTTTTTCTGAGCCCTTCCCCCAGGTGGGATTTCTGGTCTGGTGACCACTTAGGAGCTGGGTTAGGAGCTCCAGGGGAAGTTGTGGAGCACTGTCTCCAGTATGCCAGGGATTTATGGCTACTGTGGGGCAGGAATACATCCCCAAGGGGGTAGGGTGTGCCCAGCAGGTTATTGTCTCACCAGAGCAAGACTTGCCCCTTTCCCCTACACACATGCTCCTGAAATGTTTCGAGCCAGCAGTCCTTCCAGTCTCTCACAATACAACAGAAAAATGCATATCTGGGAAGTTCCTTCTGTGGGATTAAGGACCAAAGTCAACAGAAATTCAGGCATACAGGAAAACAAGCCAACTTGCCTGGATAGGCTGCTAATCACATTCACTTTTTATTACAGGTGTATCCATTTCTTTGTTTGGATGATATTTCCAAACATAATATGTTGGATATATCTCCAAACATAATATGTTGGATATTTCTAAACTACCCAGTATACTTAATTTTAGGGACAAAGAGAAAAAATTCTTTTTTTAGCACACAATATTATGATTTTTTGTTTGTCAAGTCCAAATTGCTTAGAAATTCTCTGTGGGATCCCTTCAATGAATTTTGATCCAGTCTACAAGAAGAAATTGTGAATTTACTGCTGTAAAGTATCTACTTCGTATCCTATTAGGTACTAGTAATAGGTTAGTTCTGCAGATGAGCAAATAAACTAGCACATTTTAATGCAGCTTAGAAGATTTGAAAACAAATTGATGGGAAACTGCTAAATAACTTCTTTAAATTTGGTTTGGTTAAAGAGAGTAATAACTTTGGTGATACTGACATAAGACTAGAGCTTATAAACTGCAGCAAAGATTTGTCAATGTATTGGAAAGGATTGAGACTCTTCCCAGTTAGGGAAAATCTTCTGAGTACATGAAAATATTTTGGACTTGTCCTTATTGGTAGCAGTGGGGCTACAGGGGTGACTTCTGTGAGAAGCTGCCAGAAGCTTCCTCTGTGTCTGGTGATGTTAAGACCAATTGGCTCCAAAACAGAGCCACTGCCAGTCCTTATCTCGAGCCATGAACATTTTGCTACATTTTGTCTCCTCTGTCTAATTGAGGAAGCCAGGGTCAACCCGCCTCAATATCATATATATTAAAATAGCAGTTAAATTTCAATCTGTAAAAGTTAACTTAGAAGATTTTCTGCGTTGCCCAATGTTGATTTTTGCAAGTGTAAAAAGTTCACATGTAGCTTTGTTTTGGAATATTTTCTGTAATGAGAAGAAAATGGGCTTTGAGACGGGATATTAATTTAATCACATAATATTTTCCTTAGTAGCTATAAATGCCAGGAAATCTGTAATCTTGAAATGCATTTGTATTTTCCTCTTTTCTTTATTATCTAGAGACTAATTTATTTTCGTTCTATTTCTACTGTAGTGCTAATTCCCTTGTGTTGTTACTTATTTATTATTTAACACAACTATGCACAGTCTGATGCTGAGAAGACTTGCTCTTAAAACATGTGTTTCCTCATAATGGTGCATCCAAGTACAGGAAAAAATGTTCTAGAATTTTCACTTTGGTTTTTTTTAAGAGCATCCATATGAAGTCAACTGAAATTTAGCCTCTCATAAAGGAAAATTGTAAATTTTGTGTCCACTTTGGCAATATATTTTTTCTTCATGGTTGTTTTCTTTCCTTTAAAGAATATTTCCATCTGTGTTGCTGTTTGGTGTCCCTCAAGGAATTTTCCTTTTGACTTTGCCTGCATGCAAATTCGGACTTAATTCTATTTTGCCTGAAGAAAATTTGGGGTGGAGCTTTTACTTGGAGGGCAAACTAAAAACTGAGAGGTATTAAAGACAAAAGGATTTTGCAAATCATGAACAGCAGCAGAAATACTTGATCTATCTCTACCTCTTCACTAGGATTTTCCCTTCCTATATTTCTTTTCCCTCAGTAACAGTTTCATTTCACAGAATTTGGACATCCTGGTGATAGAGTGTCACAAAATATTTGGGGAAAAAAAAGAAAAAAGGGAAGGGAGTAAGTCAGACCTTCAGATAACGCAAATCAATATTATGCAATACATTTCAATATAACTCTGTTGTCTTAAGAAATTACTTCAGCACACACACCCATCACCTGGAGAAAAGCATCCATTAAGCAATCTCAAAGAATGAAAACGGGTAAAATGACAGATATAGGATTCTTTGTTCACAAGAATAGTTTTGTACTGTGATCTCAGACAAGAATATTAGAACAGTAATGTTTTAAATGTTGAACAATTAGGCTCTAATTACACTAGCCAACCATCCTGCTAAAGCAGTGTGTAACCTTCAGAGTAATGACTTTGTTGCTTTGAGATTGATATTTTATGTGTGGCAGTTTATGAAAAACTAAAGTTAAACACATGAATTTGTCTCAGTGAGAAAGAGAGAGCAGATGATTAAATCAAGAAAAAATACATTTTTGAATTATACATTATCAAGTAACACAAAAAATTAAAAGAAGATAGTAGCCTTTTTTCAGGGATTATCTCTGAGAATTCAAAAAAACCCAAGTCTGTGAAAGATCTGAAGAGGTTAGAAAGTTCAACTGCAAACCTAGAGTGAAATATACTATTCAAAAGGAATTCTGGACAAATGTTGCAAAAAGGGGATGTAGACTCTAGATCTGTTTTCTACACAGAATAATTTATATGATCCATTCCAGTGTTTAACTAGGACATGTTTAAACTTCTGAAAACACTGTACAGAAATGCTCAGTCTACCTTAAGCTCATTAATTCTTGTCCAATTCAAATATTTTCAGCAACATCTTCTTCCACTTTGCAGCTGTGTCTTAAGTATTTGAGAACTTGTATTTCAGATTTTTCTTCCACAGAATATGGAGCCTAGAACAGTTGTGTTTCTTAGATTTGCCTGTCTTTATCTTCTGGACTTTTCTCCTTAATATTTTTTAGAGTTTAGCTGGGAGAAGGTTTCAAATATCCAAGACTGCACCTGACTTGAGACATGAGCTAAAACCAAACCAAACCAAAATCTCTCCTTCACCTATCTAACAAAATATTTACTTTCATTAAGCCCAGCAAGCATAAGCATCCTCCTTCTTTTCCCTATCATATTTTTTTGGTTTTTTGTAGATGATTATTTCTTCCTAGCTAAAATACCCTATCCTCTCCTTGAATTTGAACCATACTTATTTTTGTTTAATTGTCTCAATGCACTTGTGTACTATTGTGTTTACCTATGTACTAAGTACCTTTGTACTAAGTCCTAAGATGTTTGAAAGTCCAAAAACTAAATGTCTGCGCAACATATCTTTGAGAGTTCATCCACAGGTGAACTTTTGTCTCCAGGATGAGTAATTCATCCCTTTATTCTTATATGTGAGGATTTTATAGAATACTAAAACTTCATCTCTCGGTACTATGCAGCTATCATTATATTCCAGTCAGAAAGCCAGGAAATTCTCATCAGTCCATAATATTAATATTCAGGAATCTAGATATAGGAGAGAGGCAGCACACTTCTGAAAGTACATCATTCTGTAAAAATTAACTTTACGCACTTAGCCTTACACATCTTTATGACTGCCTTTTGTAAATCAATTTGAATACCTCACATGTTGGGCCATGTTCTTCCCTCATACCTGAGAAGATGTACTCATTGTATTATACTCATTGTATTAAGAGGGTTGATCAAGAGAGTTTTTTCGGTTACGAGAAGTACCCAACAGCCTGCTCCCTCTGCAGAGTATTCTATTCACCCATCCTAAACTTCAGCAATCATCTCAAGAAATCTGATTTTCCCATCTGCAGAAGTTTCTATTTAGAGTCTGTAAATTTACCATGACTTTGGATGATGCCAGCAGCCAGAGGCTCCACACACCTTTCCCAGAAATTCCCCAGGAAGGCAACTCCCACACCAGCCTTGTTTTGTTTTGCTTATCTGCAATGGGTTGTACATCACAGATCTCACAAATTCGTACCAGGATGTAGGTAACAGCCAAGGTTTTCATTACGTACTCCTTATCAATGGAAATAAAAGGATAGCAACTCCGATGAGATTATTTTGTTCTATAGATATTTTTCCAACACTGCAGTTTTCCTTCTAAAGTCCCAATACCTACAGTTCCTCTTTCCAAATATCTTCAATGGATCCCCTTTTAATTTTTTTTTTTAACTGCTAACTTTTAAATTCCTTTTGCCTAGGTGATCCCTGCCAGTATAGAGCTTTTTTGGAATAATTTTTGTACACCTCTAACCGAACAAGAACAAGGGGTAAGAAATTTAGTAGTCTGTTTTTACCTGTTTTCCAGCAGATGATGACGCATGTTGCTGACTGCTCATAAGTCTGTGAAGGTGCAGCATGTGTTTCCCTGGGGGCATCAGTAGTTCCCCAGAGGCCATCAGGGCACAGACTCGCAGCCAGGACCTGTTTCACTGACCCAGCTAGGGAACAGGGCAGCTGGGGAAAACTGGGAGAGGCCCAGCCCTGGACACTGGAAATTTCTCTGGGGATATGGCAAGGCTGAGGGCATTACCCTGTAGGTAAGGGCCTGGCTATGTCACAGCAGAGGCTGGAACTCAGGCCAGTCCCAGAAGTACAGCTCCATTTGGGAGGAAAGGGAGGCAGACCCTACCAACTCCACATTCTTTGAAACAATTTTCCCCTAGGCCACTATCTGTGCTCTTTCCCAGCCAGACCTGAGCCCAGGCCAGCAAATGTCCAGAAGTGAGGAGATGTGCACAAGGACACTGCAATACCTGTTCAGTCCTCAAAATTTTACTCAAATGCCAAAATTTAGATATCTATGTCTGAGCTATGTTACTATGTTCCCACCATCATCAATGGTGAGATGGTCCAACCAGTCAGTGAAACTTGGAGATGAGAATCAGCTCTTAACTGTAACAGTATTTTCTGGTGTGCTGAAGGTATCTAAAGTATTCATGCAGGTCTGACAGATACAAATTCACACAAAACTGGGAGTAGGGGGGGCTTACTCTTTTGTATGAGCAGCTGAAGATTGGGAATAATATAATTATTTAAATTTTCCAAATTGGTTGTATGTGCCTCTGTTTAGGCAGTTCAGTTGTAGCATGGAAAGCTGTAGAGATGTCCAAATGCAAGAATAAATCAAAGTTAACTAAATAGATTACATTTGCCGAGTCTTGGAGACCTACAGTTATATACTGCATTTTAGGAATCTTAAGCTGAATCCTATCTCAGTAGCATGAAGAAATGTTCTGACTGATTTTTTTCGGATTTCATAATTCTACCTCATCTGATTATACATAACTGTTTTCCAAGTTTACATTTTAGTATACACTCACATAATAATGTGAATGTATACATAATGTGAACGGATACATCATCATGTAAAATGACATTATATTAAAACAAAAGTTGTTTTATTAGTACCAAATTAAGGAAGTAGAAAATATTTTTTAAACCATGTAAGGATGCTGAAAATTTCTTAAGAAAATTCTATTCAAATTGTTAGGCTGTATGTATTCCTAGTGGACTTATCCCATTTCAAGCCAGGGGATTTTTTTTGCTTTATATCAATTTTGAAATCAGGACAAATAAAGAAGGAAGCAGGGAAAACCTCTCCAAAATGATTTAGAGCAATTAAGAAAAGAGTGAAGACTGTCTATATAAGATAATGTACAGTAACAATTCCCAATGGTTGTTTCTACATTAATTAAACCTTAAACATGGCCTTGAGCACATTTTTTCAAAATAGATGATATAAGAAGATTGATATTTAACAGTAGAAGTCTATCTGCCTAGTGTATTAAAGAATTTTTTGTACTCAGGCGTGTATTCATGGTTATTTACAAGTCCAGCTTTTTTTTTTTTTGAATGACTGAGAGCAAGTTTTTTGTTTAAAAATAAGAGTAAGTTTCTATAGAAGTAATTAAAGTTGTTTCCTTGTTTTTCAAACCATTTTGTAATAGAGTCAGAAAACTGCATGAACAATAATCAGTAACTGAAGTTTAGCATTTCACTACAAGAACAGCATGAGGTAAATAATTGGTCCTTTTATATTTTTTCTTTCTTTGCAGTGATAAATTTGATTGAAAATATGTGTCTGCTATCATCTATTCTAGTTAATAAAATGAGGCTAAGGAGAAAACTGTCTAATAGATTTTTTCTTCTTGCTTGTACCAAGCATATAAAGATTTAAGGACGGCAGGTGACAGATACAGTTTGTTTTTCATCTAGGAAGAAAAAATAAATATTTCTATGGGCTTTCTTTTTGATAAATCCTGAGAAAAATAGGTTTTCTATAAGTAAGAGTATACATATCCGCTTAATCTTTGTTATTACCAGGCTAGTAATTAAAAATATTGTGCACATGGGAAGGCTCTTATTCATTAAAAACTCAAATTTGTGAAACACTGGATAGCAGACTGTAAACATTACTGGGTAGAAATTATTTCTGAATATCCTTTGTCTTTATACCTTAAATATCCTCATCATTTATCCTATGCATGTCCACAGACTAGAATGTATGCTGTATAAATTGTAAAATAAAATTATTTCATTATTCGAGATTTGTTCCTTTCATGAACTGAATCAAATCCAGCCAAACTCTCCAGTTCCATTTGAAAAACATCGATAGTAAATGAATGTACATACTCAACAGGATTAACAACGTTGTTATTTTTTTCTTTAAGTAAAATATCAGTCACTGTATATAGTTTATAGGCTATATTGCTTTTCTCCCCAATAATAATCAACGAGTGTTGGAAAGGTCATCTGATCTCTTGATATGACAGGAGATTTATTAAAGGCATTACTAGACAACTAGAAAATGAATTGGAATTGGTTTGTGCCTCATACAAAGCTATAGATAAACCAGAAATAAACTAAGAAAAAAAAAAAGGCACAAGAACCCCTCTTACCCTTTGAACAATGTAAAAGAAACTGTTTTTTCAGAACCAAAATGTTTTGCAGTGCATGGTGGTGAATAATTAATGCAATATATTAATTCAATTTTAAGTATATAGCTGATATAGCTGAAGTCACCCCTCAGGACTTCTACATATCACTGGAAATTGCACCACTTTTCATGGATACCTGATGTGAATTACAGAGTGAGCAGGGCCTTGATGCACTATAAGCTGGCAGATAAGTGTAGCAAGAGGTTGCATTGCTTCTTTAATTCTGTTAGTTGGCTTCGATTTTTATTAACTCTTTCTTTCCCTCTTCCTTCTGAAATGATACTCCAAACCTGGGAGGCTTATTGAGGTTTCCAAATAGCTCATGTTTAATGAAATGTTATCAGTTACTGAATTTTAGCTATTTTACAGTTTCCCCTGTAGTGTGCAAGGAACAAAATGTGTCAACAAGGCTTGTATCCAAAGCAGAGCTTGCAGCCTTACAAAATGGGGGTAATGAAAATGGTCTGATGTCAAACGTGTGTTCATGCGTGTATTTGTGCCTGCACATATTTTCTCTCGACTCTCAAAGAATAATACCAAAACTTCTAATATTCTTCACATCTATTCTATGTAGCATCTTACAATAATGTTAGTCAATACTTTGGAATTTTGTAGAATTCCTCCCACCTAATGAAGAACGATTTACAAAACCAGTTACACTATATTAGTATAAAACAGTATTTTATACTTTTAACACTATATTATAAACACTATATTACTAACTTTTATGTAAATGATTCAGTAATGTTTGCACTTACTGGCAGCGCTTGTGTAGAGTGTTGTTATGCATGATGCAAGCTTCTAAGAAAGTGAAACTTCTGTTAAATTATTGACAGAAGAGTTTCCATAAACCTGAAATGAATCTCAAGTGTAACTTAAATTAGTAAAATTACAGGATACAATATAGGATGCAAAAAAACAAACTCAGTTCAGAACTCAGACTTTTTGGAACATTTTCAGTTCTAAAGTCATATTACATGTAGAGCAAAAACCATTAAAATCTTGACATTTACTGCTGATGGTAGTTAAACTTCATATGGTATTTGCAGTACTCTCCATTCAAGCTTAGGGGAACTGCAAATGCCTCACTAATGGCAAATACCATGGTGTGATAAATGTCAAGACTTTAATGGTTCACTGTAATAATTATGGGATAGATCCTGATAACTCAGACCAAAATGGGTAGCATCTTTCTCCATGAAAAATCTCATTGACTTTAGAAGGACTGTTTGTGATAATGTTTAATAGAAGACTGAGCTCATCTTCGTAGGGATCTACTGCAAATTTAAAGTCAAATAACAGTCTGTATTATGTTGTTCAGCTTTTTTTATAAACCCAGGTTTTTCTAAACTTGTTTCCAAAATAGGAATCTCCACTAAAGCTTAGTCCAAGGTAATGCCTGCTTGATACAGAATAGGAAGATATGTAAATGCATGAAATACATTAACACAGCACTGAACTTAATTGCCACTTGGGGTTAAAAGACAAAACGTGGTCAGCTGTCCCAGCTGTGTCCCTTCACAATCTTTTGCCCATTCCCAGCCTACTTGCTGCCAAAGCAGCATGAGAAACAAAGAAGACCTTGGCATGTTATAAGCACTGTTTAGCAACAGCTAAAACATTGTTGTGTTTGTTATTGACATTGCTTAATCACAAATCCAAAAGACAGTGCAGGCAAGTTACTATGAGGAAAATTATCCCAACAAAAACCAGAACAAAATTTGTTTCCCAATAGTAGAACCAGGAATAATATGTTTAGGTTATGCTACTTGTCAATACGTTAAATTCCCCAAGTCTATTTTGCCCTCAATAGTAATTGGTGAGTGATTTCCCTATTTTCTTTTAAATCCACCAGTTTTCTCATTCATGTTCTTTCCATCTTCTCCCAACTCCTTCTAGGGAGAGGGGAAGTGAGTGAACAAGTGATTGTATGGGAACTTTGCTACTAGCCAGGACCAAATCACCACAACTAGGAATTTTCTAGCAAACATAAACTTTTCCTAGTTTATGCTTGCTCCCAGTATAGCATGAATGCAAAACTTAAATAAGGCAAAGAAAGGGTTGTTGAATTCTGGTCATTCTATCTGCCCCCATAGATTCTTCGTGTGGGATTTAAACTGATAGTTCTTCTTAGGTTCTTATCCTGAATTCTTTTAATGAAGTATGCTTCAGTCATCTGAATTTGAAAACCAATTTTTTTTATTGTTTTGTCAGCTTTCTACTTCATTTACAATGTAACTGTGCCTGCAAGATAAGTGTCTGATGTATTTTTATACTGCCTTTATAGGTAAAACTTGCTAAATATTTAGGCCTTGCAGGTCTTCTTTGGCTATTGTGATGTAACATGAGCATTATGTAAATTTGAAGTTTTTCATTGTCTAACAAGAAAGCTAAACTCTCACTAGCTTAAGAATATTGACAAGTTCCTTTCTAGACTTCTGCATGTATAACTTCTGTTTATATTGAAGATGAAAGCTAGCAGTGTAATGCTCTAAGGTAGATTCTTTTGTGTAACGTTTTTACTAGTGTAATTCCCTAAAACAAAGAGATCGTGTCTCTCTCTGCAGCTGTGCATGTCTGTAAGTAGAAATGATCTTTCAACTCCAAGCTTGACAACTGAAAGAATAACCTGAGAGCGAAAACTTACAATTTCAGCTTTCATTGCTGCTTTACGTCTATCTTCTCTTCTGCATGAAATTACCACAAAACATCCTTTCATTATAGAAGCAAGCAGTGTGCTATTCAGCAAATACAATCCAATAAAGAAAGTACAAGATATATTAATGCAAAATAATGGCTGACATTTAGCACACACAAAAGTCAGTAAAGTCAATGTTATGCTCCCCAAAGAAACCATATCTCATCTTCCTTGCATAAACATATTCTTTAATATATGTGCACAAACTGGCTGAATTATGGTTTCCATGGGAACAGTATCTCTGGATATACACATTTGTCATTTCTCTGTGCAGAGCACTCAATAAGAAATTGCCTTTATTAATAACCTCAGTTTCTTAAACCCCAGCAAAACTTTCATAAAAGAGGCATGAACACTGTGAACACAGAGACAAGTAATAGCTTCTTTTCAAAATTTCTGAGACTGTTAGTCTAAACTACTCCCTCTGATCTCAACTGTTCAGCTTTTTGTTTAGTTGTGGGGGTCTGACTATGATGCTTATCAGACTAGGAGTTTTTGCTGCTCAAGTATTTAAAGACATTGTCAGATGTATATCACTCATGGATGTAGTAAGATCAACCAGAATTATTTAGAGGTTTCATAACTTTTGAAATTTAAACTGTGCTGCTAAAAAGGCTTGAATATGGTTTGAAAACCAAAAAAGATCCTAAAGTTTCAAAGACTTCGATTTTACAGATTCAAGAGGACATGGGTTAACTATTTGGTTGGAATATACTAAGTAATGAAGCATAGGATGCTAATTTCCTGATGACAAGGAACATGTAATAGCACACTTTCTGCAATCACAAGCAATTGTAATTTCATGTTTGTGCAATACAGGAATGACATATTCAATCATTATTCATGTCAAAACTTCATAATTAAAACCTTTGCTTCAGGTTGTTTTGTTGTTGGGGTTTTGTATAAGGAGGTAGTTTTCTCAGTGTTTCATCAAAAGACTGAATGTTCTTTTTTGCTCATGTTTAGGGCTTTTTATAATTATCTATTTTTCTATAAAAATTATTTTCAAGACAGCTGTGTGTGATCTGCTTCAAAATATCTCTAGAGTCTATAATAAATAAAATTTGTTTACTCTATTGGCATCTGCATTACTCTAAAACAACTATGGAAATTCTAACACAGGTTTTTCTATTTTTTTTCAGTGTTGAGTTTTATTTTAGAAATTAGTGTCTGAGTAGTAATGAGAATGAGGTAAAAGTTTTATATTTCATTCTCATATATTTGTAGTATCTGAAGTAGTAATGAATGTGATGTACTTATTGAAAGTATTATGTGTAATGCTTTTTGTGCACAACCCAGAATAAACTATTGGGGTTTGTCCTCTTTGAATTTGCATCCAAAGTTTTGCTTTTAATTTTGCTTACATAATTATTATTTCAAATGAACTTACCTCAATTCAATGAAAGATTTGTAAAACCTCAGGAAACTGTCCTGCTGCTGAGGTTGTTCACGGATAATTTTTTTTTTCCTTAGAATTCTGGTCCTGGGCCATTTTTACGTCTTGTTTTAAGTCAACAAAAACAATATGTTCAAGACAGAAAGAAGTATTCTTAATTTAGAAAAACTCAAAGTAATGTATTTCCTAATTTTATGTGAAAAATTTGAGCACCCTGTCAAAGGACTGTTAACATGAAACTCAAAATCTTAGAGATTTATGTTGAAAATCAAAACTCCTTCTTGTGTTCCATGCCAGTACCTTGGACAGGCGTGCGGAGATATGCAATGTTGTTTGACTAACCTGCTTATCCAAGGTCTTTCATATTGGTGTTGGTTGATATAACAGTATTGTGTTTTTTCTCTCTTATTTTATTTAAAATCTCTTCATGTTTTAAAAAGTGGTGTTTCTGTCCTTGAGAAATATTGATAGGCTAGATCTGATTTATTTAGTATATGCTATGTCTTGATTTACTCTGACAAGTATTCTAAGGTATTAGTAAAATAGTAATGTAAATAAAAGAGAAAGAGATCTCAGAGACGTCTACTAAATTAGCAGTTTTTTTCTCTCTGTAAAGAAATGCAGTAGGGGTAAGATAATAAATGTAGTATATTGCGTTTTTACAGAAAGACCGATGTGGATTTGTCAGAAATGGAAACAGAGGATGACCTGGTATTAACTATAATCATAATCTATTCAGACATCATTGTTTATTTTGATGGAATGTATACAAAGTGGTTTCCCAGTTAGATTCAATATAGGATTTAGTTATAAGAAACATGGAACATTTGGTTTGAAGAGGCAAATATCAATGTTGATGTAATGTTCAATTACAAAGAGAAGCAGTATCAGTGATGATGGCATTTGATGACTGTTTAAACATACATTCTATCTGAAAATAGCCATATAAGTCTAATGAGTTAGGACATAAAGTATAATGTTTACAGCCAGGTTTGACAAATATGCCTTTTCAAAGATGTTTTAAAAATTTCTGAATTGTCTTACTTTCCCCAGCTCACAAACTCCTTGGTGTAGATACATTTTGTTTAGAGTGCTACTTTTGAATTTAGCAAGAGAAAAAATTGCTTCCATCTCGTTTAATTTTTACCTGGCAGAAGTGACTCTCACAGACAGGGCTATTATAAAGCTGTTAAGAGAACTGAATGCAACAGATATGTAACTATCTCTGTCTTAACCTGTTGGACAAGAAAAATTGTCATTAAACTTCTATGAAAAAGAGAAATAATCAGTCAGAGCACAAAGATGGGGATAGAAGATTGCAACTACTACCTGATGTGAGCTTACACTCCAAAGTATAGAATCAAAAATACCTGACTGAAGACCTAAATTAACAAGAGGTGGCAGAACACTGCAGAGAAAAGTCATCCTGGTCTTAATTTTCTTCACATTTCTGGTACAAGAGAGAGGAGAAATGACATGAGATTGCTGAATGAAAGAAAGAAAGGAAGGAAAATAATACAATTAAAATGGATAAAATCCCCAAATTTAAATAGCTTCCTGAATTACAGGAATGCTACTTGTTTTATTCCGCTCCTCTAGGGTTATTAGAATTTTCAAGACTACATCTCAAATACAATGAGTTCTGAAATGCCATTTTCGGGGTGTAAAACATAAAATGTTAGTCCTATGCCCTCCTTGCAAGAAAGAAAATAGTCAATTTAGGAACAAAGATAAAGCTAAACTTCATTGCTGGTACTGCCAGAGGTAAAAAAAAAAAAACATACCAGGGGTTAGGGGCTGAAATTTAAATGTCAGCTGTGCAACTATAGGTGGTAGTACACCTTTCCAGAACTGTGGTCTGTATATGGCACTACATGCAGTAATAGCTGCACCAGTCTAAGGCTATAGACATTGTGTGAGATGCATCATCTGATACTCAAGCATGCACCATCAGTAGAAGACATTAAAAATAGGCAAGTAGCCTCGTCTCAGCATTCACATACATAGATCATTTATGTATATACAGATAATATGATTTTTTCCTCATTTTCTCCAACTTCAGCCACTATCAGTTCCTTTAATACCTTCTAAGGACCTGGAGAACATTAGGATCACACTAATGTTATGATTACAACATAGACCAGCTTAACTTAGATAGAAGAGTTTGTTTTATATCCTTTAGATGTTTCTGGAATTCTCAGAGTGATTCCAAATACTAATAGCAGATGAAGGAGGTAAATTTTATTCAGAACCACCTACATTTAAAACAAAACAGCAACCTTAAATCAATACCTTACTGTGAAATTCTTCACATTATTTTTTTCCCCTTATGGAGGATATGTGTGACACCAGTGCATGTCAAATGAAGCCTGTTGTAGCATAATGCTGTCTTATAAACAAACCCATATAGTATGCTTCAGAATTTTCTTACCAATATCATGTTCAGGATAAGGTTATTTATTGTGGAATAGTAAAGTACTTAAGGTGCAGAAGGTGTGTGTCTTTCAGTTATTGATTGTGTATCTGAGCAGACATAAATAAATATCTAAATAACATAATTACATAACTAAATGTTCTGATATGGGCAGCTCTAGTAATTTTATGCAAGTTGCTAGTCATGGAAAATGCCTTTTTATAATAGTCTAATGAAATGATAGAACCCATCCTAGAAAATCAACATAAACGCTATTTGCTCTTGCAAAATTGCATGCATAATTTATGGAGATGGCAGACAGGTTGACAGCAAACTTTTTCTTAGACAAATCTATTCCACACAACTGCAGTTAATCAAGTTACTCTTTGGCTCTTTTGAATGGAATGTTAGTGGCTGTAATCCCTAAACACATCAAGGAACCATTGTTATTTGAACATTTGTCTGTCCAAAACATGCAATGTCTTCCAAATTTTGTTTGAAGACTAAAAATGAGCAATTTTCCCCCTAAATATCATGTAACAAAGGCATAGCCTGTCTTTTACTCCCTTTGGAGGAAACTACATTTAATTTTTCTATGTTTATCCATCTTTCTGGCTCTTCATCCTAATTTTGTCATTCATTGGAGAAATAAGCCTTAAAAATATCTGTAGAAGTCTCAAGATCTTCCTTATTTAAATAAAGTCAGAGATTTGTAGAGAGTTTTGGAGAAAATAAAAAGCTTCCTTGATGCTTTTAAGAGTTAACGAACTGCTGGCTATATTCTGTCAGTAGTATTACAGAGAAAGTATTAGAGATTTATTTGTTTGGTTTTTTTTGTAGACATCTGTATGTCTAAACAGAAAAAGTCATAATATACATCTTGTCTTTTTGAGTGAGAATGAGCATTTATCAAAACACAGATAGAACTTAGAACATTATCCAAGGATCCAGATACAAAACTTGAATCACCAATAACATATCTGAGCTATGTCTTAAATAACTGTTAAAAATCATATTTTTTGAACTAGTTTGAATATTCATTTAAAAGTTTGGCAACTTTTCAAGAGGAGAAATTCGGCTTAGAACACCATACAGAATGTCTTACTTTAAATTTATTCAAATGCCATCTTTTAAAATATGTATGTCCATGTTCATATGAAATGTTTCAGATATATTGTCATTCTTTTATACTGTCGTATTTTTCAAATTAAGTGTGTATGTAAATATGTAACTGGTTGTATTTCATTAGTATTGACTATTTATCACTTCTTGTACTTTGAGAAAGTCAGATTTAAGGATATATGGGGTGAAACAGCAGCCAGTAAAAACTTTTTATCTTAGCTTTGGGGCACTCTGAAAAAAAAATTGAGAATTCTAAGAAGCTAGTGAACAGTTGTGTAGGATATTTTTCTCTGGCAAATCATGAGGGATTAGATGATTGAATTTTAATTGTAAAAGAAGTATTGACTGTTAGTTTCTAATCTGTGAAGAGAAAAACAATCTTGAAAAGAATCCAATCTGTTATTACATTATAGATCTTCAAGAATTTGTCAAATGTCTTGATGATTAAAATATAGAATCAGAATGTGGGAGATTTGGATTTTCTTTTGCCTTTCGGTAGATTTGGATCCACATGCCTCATGGAAACGTCCTAAGCTCCAGACCAAATGTGTGTAATACACTGAAAGGTGTTTCTTCACCAATTCTACTGTTCCTGTATTACTGTGCATGTAAGATTGTGAAAGTCCTAAAGGCACTTGGTGAGGGTGCATTTGATCCCACTGTGTGTATTATTTATGAATTAATTATTGGTCTCAGTATGGCCCCTGGTGAGACACCACTCATTCTTGGTTTCCACTTGGACATTGAGACACTAACTGTAACTCTTGGAAGCAGCCACCCAGCCAGTTTCTTAGCCATTTAACAGTTCATACATCAAACTCATATTTCTCCAATTTAGCAGCAAGAATATTGTGCAGTATTGGAACAGCAGCAAAGGCCTTACAAAAGTCCAGGTAGATGCAATCAGCAGCTCTTCCCCTTTCCCCTGATGAAGTCACTCAGTTGTAGAAGGCCACTAGATTAGTCAGGTATGGTTTGCCTTTGGTGAAGCTATGTTGGCGGTCTCTAATCACTGGTGTTCCATATGTTTTGACATGTCCTTTGGGAGGATATGTTCCATGCTCTTAGCAGGCAGAGTTGAAGATGACTGGTCAGCAGTTCCCAGAGTCCTCCTTTTTTAAAGTGTGTACAATACTTTACTCCAGTCATCAGGAACCTTTTCTGACTGTCATGACTTTTCAAATATGATGGTAGTGACTTAATGACTATCAATCAATTCCCTCAGAACCCTAATATATTTAAATAACACAAAGTATAGCTTGTTTTCACATGCTGGTAAACCTTAAGCATGAACCTAATTACAAGACATGAAGTGATTGGAGAATGTTAATGTAAAACGTATTGCTACACAAATAGCATGACAATGAAATCTTTCCATCTCTGCACACTTACCTTTGGTCCCCATAGATTTTACTGAAATAATACTTTCTTTAACCACACCTCCTTTGACATTCCTGGGCAAGAGAGATATTTAGACTAGTGACCATGCAGCAGTAAATGCTACGTACATGAAGACAGGCCAGCCTATTTCTAAATAGATTGTGCAAAATTTCTGCTTCTTTTTCCTTCTGTGAAGGCACAGACTGGGATTTCTCTATATACCATGGTGACATTTGTCACAGAAGTTTTAGGAACTTAATTACATTTGAGACTTCTAGCTCTTTCCAAAACATAATTGAAACTGTCCCAGAGATCAAAAATAACTTGCAGATGTAGAGCAATACAGAAAATTGTATTACTCATACTGGTAAGTGTTAGATAAGCAGGCTTTAAACCAAACGTGACAAAAATCAAGGTTTTATAAGGAACTTAAATAAAGATACACATTAGTATACTATCTGAATTTACTTTGCCAGATTCAGAAGAAAAAGTCATGCTAATTATTAAAAAGAAAATGGACGCTACTCAAAACGAGCTCAGAAAAATGCTGTGTACCACATATTTGATTTGGGATGTAAGATGCAGTATTGCCTTGACTCACAGTAATACTTTTATTACTATAAACAGCTCAGTTGTGGTCTCCATTATCGTTTCTGCTGCTTTTTGAAGTTTTGTATAATTTCACACTCAGTTTCCTAAATTGGATCAGCTGAAAGACTTTTTTAGCCAGAAAAGCATGTTCATCTCTGTTTACCTTCTTGTTTTCCAAACTGCATCCCTGTAGAACCTGACTAAAACAAAATGATTAACTGAAATGGAGCCAATTCAGCAGATGAAAACTGCAAGAATACTGGCAGAAATAGCACCCAGCTTCCCAAGTTTGACAATATAAATAATGTTAACTGCTATGCAAATTTTGTCATGAAACTGTTGTTTATTCTACAAACATTTGTGCAGTTCATGAAGGCAGCAGCTGGTTACCATTGTTAAAGAACTTGAAAACCTAACTGGGAATATTAAAAGGAACTGGACTTAATGAATACACTGATTTGTGGGTTTATTAATTTGTTTGCTTCCTCTAAACACTTATTGAATAACATAATTTCTTTGTGAATAAAGTGATGCTGATGAGTTTCTGGAAAAAAGGTTTGCAAGGATGAGAACTTACAAGCAGCACACATAAAACCTTAAAGGATCTTGGACTAACAGGGGCAGTATCAAATATTAACTCCAAATAATGACTGGCACACTAATGTATTTTAGGAAAAAGAACAAATGGTGTCCTACCTCAGACAGTTGTCTGACATTTGAGAACGGCTTATTCTCCCACCTACATATTTTCTCAATGGCCCATTTCATAATATGAACTCACTTCTCTGTCTTGGTGATCCACTCATTTGCAAGATTTTTTAGAGCTTTTAGATGGGTAGCTTCTAAGCTAGTTATTTGGGAGGAAGATAGGAGGTGGGTGTTGCAAGGAGCTGGTATATAAATTGTATGTATCTCATGGATGTGAAAATGTCCATTTATGATTTTTCTCCATCACAGAGCAAGTGCCATAAATAGTATGTGTACCTCCTGTGTACAGCAGTGGGGGAAGTTGTTTCAGTGACATATATTTTAGAGACAGTAATTCTGGAAATAACATTCATACATAACAGCAAGAAAAAGAGAAAATAATTCTTACTCCTCCTGCAGGAGTCAGAAACAGAGAAGAAACTAGTAGGAATTAAATTGTGATGGAATTTTTTTGAAGACTACCTGATCAGAGCAAAAAAGTGGATGAAGCTTTCTTAAACAATTTGAAGAAGTTTCTGCATCACTAGAACAGGTTGCCCAGGACTTCGCTTTTGAATATCTCCAAGGATAAAAAGTTATCAGTGAGAATCTTGTGACACAGGACCTGTATTCAGTAAAAAGGAAGAACTGGTCAGTGACTGTCTTGTCAGTAGCAACCACAAAACACTAGAGTTCGAGATCACAGAATAAACATGATTGTTTAGAAAAATATCCATTTGGCTTTTGGGTAATATTTTTCTTGCCTTATTCATCATTTGAATTAAAAGACAATTACAATACTAAGTTAAGATTTGCATTTCATGTATCTATTTCATTGACTTTAAAGCAAGTTACTTCTTTCTTACATCATTATATTTGTGGAGTTTTTTTAATAGGTCAAATTTATTGACTTTAATGTTGAAATCTCTGTTAAAAAAACCCCAAATGATACTGCATGATGTGGTTTGTCAGATAAAGTTAGCAGTTCAGTTTTTGCACAAATAAATGAAATGGTATTAGTTGTTTTATTATTATACTCTCACAGACAAAATTACTATGTAGCGATGACTACTAAGCAAAGTCTAGCATGAACTGCCCTGACACCCTAGCTGTCATCTTAATGCTCCTTATTCCAAAATAAGACAATGTCTGGGCCTGTTGATCCTTACAAAGTTAATATTTCTTCATTGTAAAAGTTAACGTTCATAATCTTGGTTTTCAAATTTTGCTTTTCTGCAATATATGACAGGGAATTATATTTAAAGAGAAAACACCAGTTTAGAGGAAGTGCTAATTCAGTTTTTTTCTATGTTCAA
>QWTY01002723.1:1169-13767 GCA_008033365.1 Pseudorectes ferrugineus
CTGGAGGAAACTATTTAGGAGACAAGATAAAGAATAGATTATTTTGCACTGATTTGGCTTTGACTTTGCCTGCTCATGTGTCCGTGAGAATAGAAATCCAGTGAAACAGGTTGGGGAAAAAAATTGCCTGTCAGAAACAGGCAAAGTTACGGGGTGATAAGAGGGAATGTAATTACGTTGTTGCACTTTTGAAACACCATCCTGTTTCACTATTGCAGTGTCTGACAGTTCTCACACAAGAGGGCGCTCCGGGAATTTTAAAAGAAATATTAGGCTCTGCTAGGACTTTTTTTTTACATTCATGTGTATTTTAATGTGCCATTTACAAAGCTATCATGCTTTAACTAAGGTTCAGTCTCTGAGCCTTAGAAAGCAGCGTCTCCCGTCTATATTTACCCGCACAGTAATTAATAGAAATAACTGTTCTTATTATGACTTTTAACCACTAAATCCACTCAGTGAGAAGGAATGATTGGCAATGAATCTGAACAGCATAACCATGCAGATTTAGATAACAGCTATGTAAATAGTGGGTGATTACTCTTGTGTAAGATGTAGTGTTTGAGTAATGTCAGTCAGAAATAGGACCTAGTTTTCATTTTCTGACAAAGCAAATCCTTGTATTGGGAAAGTACTGTTACATTTCTAGTACCTGGAGAAAAACACCTGCTTTTAGGCTAATGTAGCAAAAAAAAACATTGATAAACCAGAATCTCCACAGAAAATCACAGCGGGAAGGTGGTTCTGTAAAGATTTTTGTTTGTTATTGTGGGGGGTGGGTTTTTTTGGTGTTATTTTTTGGTTTGCACATTAAAGAAGTGTGTTCAGCCGAGATCACTGTCCTGGGTACAGTCAGAACAGGGCAGGACATCTGGCCTGTAGTTGAACTTGGAAGGCAGTAATAAAGAGTGGTGACACACTTGCGAAAGGTGGAAATTCCATTTCTTACTGAGCTCATCTCGTCTGTTGTCACTTAGGTCTGATGCCATTTGAATGCTCACAAGCCTGGTTAGAACTTGAACTGGATGATGTGAAGCTGAAAGGCAGTGTAGGCCAATTAGCATCACCCTTTTCTTACCAGTTTCCATGGTAAGAAATGTTAAATGTTGGTGAGAGAGCGCTGACTTTCTGGCAAGAGAAACGTGTTAAGTCTGGTTCTGATTTTTTTGTAGCTTATGGGAGCAGGCTCTTCCACTTCTCCAGAAATGCACACCCTTTCCCATGAATTTGTTATCTCCTACCTACACTGTTTTTAAAGGGAGAACACTTGCTTAGCAGAGCACAAGCCATAGTTAAGCACAAGATGTTAATGCATTAGTTTTGCAATGCAGTGTTCTTCTAGGCCTTTTGTGAGTATTGAGACAGGCAGTATTTTTCTCCTAATGTCTGGGCATGCAGATTAGTGCTCTGTCTTTCAGGACAGGAAACTGTGGAGGGACTCAGTCTCACCCTCACTTACCTTCCCAGTGAACTATTTTTTGTTTTGCAAAATTGACATGTAAACAACCATAAATAATCCCATTACAGTGCTATATCTGTACAGTCCTGGTAAGTTTGAGGATATTTTTCATTGTCTGTAAATGTGGGTGATTGCTTTTAGGAAGGTATTTAACATTCAACCTCCATTTTTCCCTGGTAATGAGTTCTGTGGCCTAGTAAGCTAATGTGTTAAAGAGTATTTGCTGTTAATTCACTTGTTTTGCTTCTTATCTTCTGTCTTTCAGTTTCAGTGACTGGCCTTGTTCTTCACCTGTTGACAGGCTTACAGGCCCGGGCAGGACCTCTGTGATCCCCCCTGCGATCTTGCCCGAAGGCAGGATCAGCTATATTGGTCCTTTGGGCTGGTGATTGTCTAACCAGTTCCTAACACCTTCAATAAGCCAGACCTTGCAGGCTAAACTGCTGTATTTCATTACGGGCTGAAAATGTTGTCCTTATCGGTCTTGCTGAAACTTAATCCCTTTACTACTTGTACTTTTATGTATTTGAAGCATATCACATTGTCATCTCTCCTTCGAATTAATGGAAGCATTTACCCTAGCCTTTCCCAATATTTTTTTTAGAATCTCTGGTCTGATCTTCCTCATTGCTTATCATTCTCTGGATTTCCCGTTTCATTTCCATTTTTTTGATGTGTGATGCTCAGAAGTGAGAATGATATTTTAACTGATACTTTACAGTATTGCAGTAGAACAAAAGTTTTTGCAGATGCTTCTATATAGAGATCCTATATGACGTTTGCTCAATTTTTTTCTTCAAGGCAGACAGAGTAATTTTAAGTTGCAAATTGCTCACTGGGTCTTTAATAGAATTATATTTCAGTTTTGCTGTTTTCATGCTCTTAATTAAACTTCCAGTCTGATGAGTCCAGTCTTATGTTTCCTTTATAAGCAGGCTAATTCCATATTTTTCAATTGGTTACATGTGCTACTGTCATAGGAATCCAATTCTTCTGTTTCTTCTAAAATGAGGATATCAGAACTGACTTTGTATCATTTTCTGTCAGTTTCATAGTATCTTAATACTTTCAGTAGTTGCCACTCCTTCACAATGTAAATCAATGGCTTCATTTATCTTCAGTCATTAATCCACCATGAACAGGAACAGTAAAATCCAGGATTTTGTTTTGTTTTGTTTTTTCTCTCAGTGCTTGTAGTTAACCTGAAAACTAGCAATAATAGTTTGGATTACTCTCTTCTACATATATGACACTTCTCAAAGTTTCCCTTTATCTTGATGGGGTAGAATTGAGTTCATGACTGAAATTTCTCTAGTACCTAGCCATCTTTTTCCCTTAACCTAAGTTATTAGACGTTATATTCACATGTTGCTGTTCTGCTTTTAGACTAGTGTTATCCCCTTTTCAATGGGGTTTTGAACATATCAGTAAGCACAAAACATAGATTTTTTTTTTCTTGAGGAGGAATAGATTGAAGGTTTTCCAGCTACTTGATCTGTCAGATGGAAGTGAGTCTTGTTAAAAAGCAGCTTGCCTTTTCCTATTTGTTTTACATTATGTGCTTTTCATCATGAATTGCACCAGTTCTTTTTTGATTCACATTTCCTAAATCTCTATTTTATATTTTCTGATCTGAGGCCCAGGCAAGCACAACACATGAGAAACAATCAAAATGTTAATGTAATTTTCAATTACTTTAAGCCCAGCCCTAGTGCTCTCTTCCTAGAGAATGACCTTCATTTTTGTCCCTGCAGGGAAGAAATCTTCCTTAGGCAACTATAGGCCATAATATGCTACTGTTTTTTAAGCAGAATTCCCCATTGATTTCTTCAGGGAGTTCCACTTAAAATGCGACATCACGGCAGAGCTCAGTCTAGTTACATATATCAAATGAAAGGATGCAGTTCACATACATTTTTGAATCCTGTGTCTAAACTGCAGTGGCCACTAGAGGGAATGAGAGATCTCAGACGTTCCCATTTCAAAAGAAACATTTTTTTCTCTGCTTGGCTTTAGATTAATCTCTAAGAAATAACTGCTAATCTATATTAGCTCATTTTTTTTTAATTATAAGAAAATCAATCATGTGCATAAATGTTTGTGATTCTTATCTCCATTGTGTGTTTTTTAGCTCTTCAACAGAAATTGGGTTGGTCCCAGAAAAAGATTTGCAAATCATCAGTACAAAAATTAAAAATAAAAGAGATTCTGATTAAAGAGATGTTTCTTTTGCCCCTCTCGGAGAGCTCTAGAGCTACTGGCAAAATATTGGATTAGTGTTGCAAACTGTGGGGGCCTTCACTTACAATCCTGTCAGACTGTTTATGCCAGCTACTAATGACTATAGAAGAGTAGGCATTTTATGTTACTGAAAAATCTAAATTGCATTCCAGACAGGTTGACACTGATGCTTCAAATTGTGAGTTTGCAAGATAATAATTCCTAATCTCAATAGAAAAGAGGTGTCAGATTCAGTTTTACTAAGGGACTGACTGTACTTTGCCTTTTAACTTAAGAATGCTACAGAAAAAATCCACTCTTTTTGGCTCTAAAAAAATCCACACTTTTTGGCCTTCACTTTTTTCTCTCTGTACGTAAACATAGTGTACAGAAGCAAACGTGTTCCGTTAAGTTTCTAGTTACCCATTCTCTGTAGGCATGACTTAATCTTACGCAACCTCAATATTTTCTCTGTGTTAGCTGTCATTTATCCTGAATATGCATCAGGAATTGAGCATGAGGATGTTTGAAATAGATTGGTGCTCCAAGAAATGGGGACTTCCTTTGGGAAAAAAAAAAAAAAAAAAGGCACTCTCTGGATTGAAATATGTGCCATAAGATTTACTCAAGTCTCTGTGGTTCTCGTTTGAAGAAAACTGGGGAAAAACTATGAATGTCAGAGTAACTTAGGGTCCTCCATGTATTTCCGTGTAAGGTAACAGAAGCACATGTGTAAGTAGAAATGGCAAGATAGTGTGAAGTGTGTCCTCCACATATCCAGAATGATATTATGCTAAGTGGTTTAGGATCCTAAAAAAAAAAAAATTAAAAAAGTCTGATGTTATGCTCTACAACATTTGTTGAGGCCCATACGAATTCTAGTCCCACGTGCTTCAAAGGATAGACATCCTGAGTGTGTAATACAGCTGATACAACAAGCCAAATTGTATAAATACCCCTTTTGGAGGGGGAGGAGGAGTGATATTGGTGAGAAAATCCTAATAATGAGAGCTTTTGGGGTGTTTTGATAGCAGCTAGTGTAATCATGAAAAGTAGTGAACATGCTGTTACAGCCTTTTCAAGATGAATAATGTTACACTTAAAAAGAGGCTTAGGATGAATTTACTGATAAAGCAAGCTTTTATAAGGTCTTCAGTATATACAATACTTACTGGCACTGGACCAAATTACCTAAAAGAAATATGTGTATGCCCTAAAATAAATAACTTTAGACTGTCTTATGAGTTTCAAAATACATACTAATTTAAGAAGAATAGATCTCGATATCTTTTGTCCTGAAATAACTCACCTAACCTCAGTATTTGTACAGTGTATATTTGGAACACTTGCGAATATTAACATGATCCAAATTGTTACCCTGTGCAAACATTTACCAAGGCAGTGTGAGGTATAGTCTGTAGTCTGATGGAACTTAAAATGCCAATTAAAAATGATGACTTATTTAATGCCAACAGGCCATACCCTGCAGTGCTTACTCAAGCAAAATTCTAATTGACTCCAGTGGGAGGTTTGCTGAAGTGAGAACAGTGGAGAGAGGAAGAGGCATAAGCAAAGGCACGACCTCAAATATTACTCCAGGCATCGTAAGGGGCAGCATTTTGTATTCCCTGGAAGCAGGGAGGAGCCTGTCTTGCTTACAAAGATTGAAAGAACAGGGATTTCTCTGCCTATCTGGAGCTCCCTGCAATTGTAGCTCACTTTAGGGAATGTTTTTGCTGAAAGCTGACTTTTCATTGAAAATTGCAGATTTAGTGACAGTGAAATAACTCATGAGCTTGTATGTGTTTTCACAAATGGACATGGGATGATGAAATGGGGGGTAAAAGGGGAGATGACACTAAAGAGTACCCACAAAAGTAAAACTTTACAAGAATCTTTCTGGTTTTTTAAATGATCTAGAGACAAGATACCTTAAGAAAACAGAGTTGCAAACAAACAAAAAGTGTCATTTCCATCTCTCTTGGGCTTTATTTATGCTCTTCTGGTTTTCCATGTCCTGCTCCCAGCAGCCAGAAAAGTCTGTGCATTTTATTATGAGTTAGTAAGGTATAAGGAATGTCATCCAAGTGATGTTCTGTTTGCTGTCCTCTGTCCATTGTTTGACAAGTACTTTGATGTGCTTTTTGAACTCCAAATAAACTATCTGTTGAAGATTTTGGTTGCTACTACTTGAGATGTGTTCATTAGACAGACAAGTTGGAAGGTTTTCCTGAACTTACTCCTAAATGCTTTTGACAGTACCAAAAACCCTAGGGAGCAGACCTGATTGATTACTATTGACTGACAGATTAGTTGGTTTGTTTGGGTTTTTGCAGGTAGTAAGTTACTCTCTGTTCAGTGTGCCCCTATAAATTACAGTGGTTTAGTTACCTTTATTTTTAATAATGCTTTAATTTAATGTGCTTCTGGCACAACTTTACTACTGCTGCATTTAACTCAGCAGAACAACTTTACTGCAGACCGATACACATTAAGAGGCGTGTGGTAAGATGTTAAACAAAACTAGTAAGAAATACTTCTAGAAGTTTTGAAACCTAAGACAGAACAATTTAATAGACTTGACTTTTTATATCTATGTATTTTTAAATGATAAAAGCTTAAATATGGACATTTGTAATGGATTATATAACTCTCTAGTAATCTTTGTTTTACCTTCTCCTCCTTACTTTATTCTCAGAAAACAGAAATGGTTTAAGTATAAGGAAGAAATGAAAGTTGAGCTTATATGGTCCTCTTGAAGACCTTTGCCATTTATTGCCAGAAATCCTGTTTTTTTCTACTAATTTACTATATCATTGTGAGCAAATGATGTCTTGCTCAGATTTACCATCTTTGTGACTTTATTTTTAAATTTTTAAAATTCTTGAATTTTGCTAATTATCCTGTGAGATAAACAGATGGTCTATTTAGGGAATAAAAAACTGCTATTTAAGTGCAGCTGCTGTTACAACAGTGGAGATGTCAGCTGTTGCCTTGGTGGTAGAGGATTTAACCAGTGGGCATGGGCATGTCAAAGGGACAGGAAAGGCACATGTTCAGTGAAGGTTCATGTTTTTATTCTTTTCTGATTCCCATACCAGAGGAAAAATGACAACTCTGCATTGGAAGGCTGAGCATTAAATTTAGAGAAGGAGCAAATATAAATAACATCTCTATTTTTATATATGACATCGCCACCTCTCTGGCATCTTTCTAGCACAGAGTACTGAAGCTATCTGAAACTCATTTACCTTTGATAAATGTTGGGGGTTTTCCTCCTCTTTGTGATCTTGTTTCTTAAATGACAGATATTTAAGAGGAGTGTTCAGTTGATTTAGAGCTCTTTACTCAATGCCATCTAAAACTGTGTTTAAATCACTGGAAATTTTTGTGATAGATTTTGACATAAGCAGTACTGTATTTGGCAAGAATTCTACTCTACTAAGACTTTGTTCTTGATCACTGCTGAAAATGAGAAATGTGCAATTACAGTAAATTTTGGTTTTGGTAGTAGTGTGACACTCCATTGTCATACTCCATTGTGACTATGACAGTCGTCACAGTACCACAGATCGTGGTAGCAGTAATAAATAATCTGGACAATAACCCCGTATAGATTGTGCTTAAAATACAGTTTTCATACTGATGTACCCCTGCGCCCAGACAGCGGCTTTGAATGGTGCCAAGTATTACGTAAGTCTGTAACATTTACCTGGCTACGTTTAAATTTTAGTATTTAATATGCTTGAAAGCTAAGAATTTGTAAAAGTATGTCTAATCCTGTGATTATAGATAACTAATTGTTAAGTAGTAACTTATTTTTGTGTCAAGATGCTTTTTTAATAAAGGTGGTAGTTTGGTCTTGTTTTGCTTTTTTTACTTGTGATAGGAAATTTTCATGGACTATTGAGAATATTTTCCAAGTTATGAGATATACTGCTTATGTTCTTTCATGGAGTTTCTTTCATAGGAAGAGGTTGGTTTTGAATTTCACAGTGTAATGAAATTCGGCACCATCAATAAACTGCACCAAAATACAGTGCCTTGCTGATCGCTGAAAACAAAAAATCCCACCCCACATGGAAATTTCACTTCAACATCTGAACAAACTCTCACCAACAGTTTGTAGTTCTTATTCAGTGTTTCCTTATCAAATGCCTTCTACTAAATAACTGCACGCCTTTAAAAAAAAAGAAGGGAATGGCAAGGCAGTAATTGCATATAGGCCTTGGATTTAACGTGATGGTGGTGGTTTTGTTCTGTCATAAGTTTGTGTCTTTTAACATGAAGTTGTTAGGAGAGCTGACAGCTATTTAGGTGGCTCATAATCAGGGAATGTTTCATGTAACAGCTCTGGTTTTGTAGATCAATTTTTCTATTGGATTTTTGCATTCTGTATCTGAAAATTTAATTTATTGTATCAAAAACTGATTTAAATAGACTTGCAATTCAGGGCCGACTTTGATCTGTCTCTGACTAAAAAACTGAACAGCTTTATCTTTCTATCATTTTATTTCACAGATGTGTAATAGCTTCAAGTGCTTAAAAACCACAGTGATTTAAATATTCTCTTTCTCCTTATCTTTTTTTGTTGGTTCCTGTAATTTAACAGTGCAGGTGAAATGATGAAAACTGTGCAGATTTTTTTTTTATTTATTAATGGTTGACTTCATTGTAAACTGTATGAGATTTTTTTTTGCCTTCAGCTATAGCCTTTATTTTCAGCTGATTTCCACTCGTGTTTTTTTGTGGAGGTTGTGTTTGAATGCATATTCAAAGACTTAACCATGTGTATGGGTGTCTGCAGGGCAAGTGACTGCTGCAGTCCTTCTGCTGACATTAGAGGCCTCTAGTGATCATAAAATCAAGGCCATTCAGAATTGTGTTCCAGGTCAGGAGCAGATGTTTCTGGGGGCTAAAATGTACACACTTAAAGCGTGATCATTGGCCAATATTTTATAAACATTTTTTTTCCCTTAAGGTTTGCTTCTTGGTAAATATCATGTCTGTGGCCCTTATAAAAGATGTACTTGTTAACAAAAATGGCTTTAAATGAGCTTGCTCTCCTGAAAGGCAGCCCGTTCCCAAGACCTATGCCAACTGAAACATGTCCTGCTAATTATGACTGTAGGGAGTCCAAGCAAATAAAAGACTGAACTGTGCTTGTGGCAATCATTCATCGCACAAGAGGACACACATGGAATTTATTCTCATTACTTTCACAGCCTGGACACTGGTGACTGTTCTCTTTTGCTCTGGTTGTGCACTCTTGCTGTTTGAGCTTTCCTATTGAGCATCCTTTTATGTTTCTTAGAGATTGTAAATGTTTGTTTTCTAGATTTGTTCGGTTTAAAGAATAATAATTATATTTGCTTTGTAGTAACAGTGCCATCTAATCCATATTAAACAGTGCAACTATACATGTAGACTAGTTTCCAAGGAAACATCATCCCCTCTCCTGCCCCTGAACCTCTCCTGGAACTTTTGAAAGTGAAGTGTCTTACTTTAATCACACCCTGTTGTTGCCATCCTAATCCTGAACTCATATTTCCGACAAAATTACAGCTTTTTATATGTTTGCAGTGCTGTTGTGAAGTTTACCATGCATTCCAAATGATTTAAGATTCTTAAATGGTATTGGAACAAATTACTGCCTTCATTATGACAGACAACAGATGAGTACATTGCACTACTTAGTCTCAGCTTCTTTAACTAAAATATTGTGATTGTTTTCCATCCAGTAGTTCTGTAATTACTCTTTATGTTCACTGTAAGAATTAAGACGGAATTTTTTTAGTCTCTTTAAATGGCACAATCAGTATAAATCTTGGGCATTGATAGAAGATGATAAATTATTTCATTTATGTGCCAATGTGAGTAGAATGGTGGTTTAGTTTTAAACTAAAATTTGGCAAAGATACTTTCTTATTGTTTTGATTCTATTGAAAGATTTCTTGAGGTAAATTTCAAGAAGTTGAGCGTGTTTACTGGAGTGCTGATAGGATCTAACCTTGTGATTTGAGGGGTGTCAAATTACATTCATCCTTTCATGACTAGATACCTGCTTTGGCTTACAAGTTGAGGAAAAGCAAAATTGATGACTCAATTAAAGATAGGATTGACCAAAGCTTGGATTTGTTGGTGTGAAATTCTCCGTCCAAGCTTTACAAAGACCAGAACCTGCTCTGCAGTTTCGCACCTTCCAGAAGGGTGTCTGTCTGTCCATTGTTTAACTTGCTTCCTGTTTCCAGGCTTTCCAGCTGTGTTGTTTTGCTGCACGTGCTGGATGGATGTTCTGGTGATCAGGTGACGTGAGGGAGGTGGTCTGCTCTGCGTTCATTGCTATGCTGAGCAAATTCAGATTAATTTCATATCAACTGCAAATAAATCAGAAAGTTTTGTGTGCTGTATTGCCATCTAAGAGAGCCAGTATAGACATGGTGTCTAGACAGCTTCTGTATTTCATTGGTTTAAAAAAAGGCATGAAGTTAGTGCACTGATAAAAGAGGATGCTTAAGAGAACTGTGTTCTGCATTGGGAACTGTAAAATAAAGAATTAGGAAAAGGAGTTTTTTCAGATATCTTCATATTTCTAAAAAGTGTTTGGAGTTACCAGCACATGATGTGGCAAAATGTCAGAGTTTTATATATGAGGAATCAGGTACCTTTGTGCAGACAAGTACTTAATGGCATACTGCTGGTATTTTTTATTTTATCAGTGCTTTGCTTTTGAAGGAGCTCTCAGTGAAGTTACATATCCACGTACAGATGCAGGTACAGAGGCTGCCTGAAGCACCTGAATCTGTGACCGACTGCTCGTGCCCCTCGATGCACGGGCTGTGCTGGGCTGTGTTCCTGCTGGGGCCAGCTGCTGGGGATGTAAGTGTGGGAGGATGTGGGGAAGAAGGGGATGCTGCTCTCCTGGGATGCTGAAGTGATCCCATGCCATCAAAAGAAAAGTGTTTTCGTTAGAATTATTGCTGAGAAGCGAAACTGGTACTTAATATAAGCATGTCCTGTACAGACCACAAAATATATCT
The DNA here is from genome assembly GCA_008033365.1 of Pseudorectes ferrugineus. Classification (NCBI taxonomy): domain Eukaryota; kingdom Metazoa; phylum Chordata; class Aves; order Passeriformes; genus Pseudorectes; species Pseudorectes ferrugineus. Next base: position 11,889 of record QWTY01002723.1, read on the forward strand.
GAGAAACGTCGGATCTTTGCTCACAGAAGTTTTCAGGAGTCTCATAAAGTCAAACACACTTTCCCAAGGACTCTTTGCCATTGCTTTGAATTACTCCTAAGGAAATTACCTAAAGGGCTTGGAGAACTGAGATGGTAACAAATGTAGTGCAGAAATAATTGATCCTTTTGGTTTATTAGGTTGTGTCCCTGTTGTGGAAGTTTTGTCAATAACAATAACACTGTCTGTCTGCAGTTAGTCTGTAGCTAGATCAAACATTTCGTGGGGTTCTAGCTACATGATTTCTCCTTGAAGAAGGTGATGTATTATTTAATTTATAACTAAGTCCTGGGACATCTTGAAGAACAGCATTGTTATTTATCTTTGCTATTCCAGGCAAAAGTCCACTGGTTATGTACAACACAAGCTTGAGTTTGTGAAAATCTGGCTTGTGTACAGTTGATAATGATTTTGGAATATTTTCAGAGCAGAATTAAACAATTAACCTTTAAATTTGATTTGAAAGTGTAGTGTGTTTGAAGGAAACCTTTGAGTACAGTTTTGCTGAGCTCGTGCTTGTAGTCCTTACACAGTGATTTGAAGTTCATATTTTTTAAAAATGCATTTGCTTTTAGATACCAGCCTAGCACAAGAAATGTATTTCCTCAGTTGGTACCAACACTCCCACTTATTTCTCTAGGGTTAATAAAGATCTGTTTGCCTGGAATCAGTGCTGAGGTGTGTTACCTCACAATTAGCAAGCAGACTTAGTCGGGGTTGCTCTTTACAACTGTTTGGATGCTGGAGAGTTAAATTGATTCTGTGTTGACATTTTAAATGTTTCAGCCACCCTATACAAAAATCTGTTGCTGCAATTGGTATGCTGGCTTTTCTGCATTAGTCACATTGTGCAAAGTAATTTCTGATAGTTTCCTTTAGTAACCTTCATATGGTAAATTAAACCTTGAGTTCTAAGTATCTGATTGTACTGACCTTCACTTGAAGGAGGTTTTTTATTTAAGCTTCCAGCCTTCTGTCAGGCAGAAACATGATCGCCAATAAAAATAAAATAAACACCTAGTCTTGCACCCTCTGCTTACTTGAACAGAAGTGTTCATAAATGTATAGCTCTTAGTTGGGCAAATACAGGCAGCCTGCCGACTGCATTTACATTTTAAAATTTACTGCAGTGAGGGTCATTCCAATTCAGAAGAGAGTATTTGGTAAATGAGTTGGCAAGCAGAATGACTTTGTAGTGTTTAAAGGAGCTCTGCCAAGAAATTGGCTGAAAAATGCTTGTTGTCTGGTTGCACCTTTTGAAATGAGAGGGGAGAGAAGACATTTGAATTTAGTAGAATAAAATATATGAGACTCCCTTAGTCAGTGAAGGAACTGCCATATTCTAGCATGTAATTCCTTGTGATCTCTGCCTTGAAAATGCTAACGAAGGGAGAAGAAATCTGATGACCAATGGAAATCAATGAGAAAGTGTCTAATGAGTGATGCAGCCACAAATGACAATTACTTTTATAGTTACTCTATGGAAGTTCAAAACCCTTGTCCTGAAATGCCAGTTTAGTGTAGGCCATATAGCATATTCAAAATATGCTGTGAATAGTTCAGGACAATATGAAGGAAAGTCATCCTGGAAATCAGGAGATCCAAATTTAGTGAGAGACCCGAGAGTTTGTTTCTCTCACTGTCAACCACGCAATCATGGGATGCCAGTATTTGTACCAAAGTGTTTGTCTCTTTGTCTTGTCTTCCAGCAAGTGGGCTCTGGTGAGCTGTGTTAAGTGCAACACATTCTCAGTGTAGCTGATTCTTCATTAGTGCAGTTGAGGAATGGGGCCTCTGGCCCAATATTTGTATGACACTTGTGACAGTAACACAAAGAAAC
>QWTY01002724.1:3604-36692 GCA_008033365.1 Pseudorectes ferrugineus
GTCCAATAGTCCTAATAAGAAGTTGAAAATGCAACTGAAGCCAAAGTGAGGCCTTTAAGATGCAACTGATGCTAAACTGAGGGCTTTCAAAGCCACAAGGGGCTGCACAATGAACTCCCATAATTTGGTTAGGGAACTGGGTGCCCAGCTACTCCAAGTAACCTTGACACCAACCTTCCTGATAAGTGAAAATCTATCACTCCTTTCTTCTGTTGTCTGCCCTTACAGCTACATCTTTACAGAGCAGTATCAGATCTTGTTTATTCTCAAGTACCTTTTAAGCTATCTTGCTTTAAGAAGATGCTGCAGCTGTTTTTAGGAATACCTAAGCTAAGAATGAAAAAACAACATGAAAATATCATTGCAGGCTGTTTTGGGTTTGTTTGTTTTTTTTTTTTTTATCATCCCTGTAAACACTGATACACTGGATTTTAATGATGTATGTCCCTCTCAAGAATCATCGCAAAACATGACCTGCCAGAATTTCAATCTCACAGTCTCAGACAACAGCAAAGGTGGTATAAAGAGAACGATGAAGCAACCAGAGTATGAGAAAAACAGCTGTTATTAATTTGCATCATACCTGTAGAGCCCTTGGCACAGACCAAGTCTCTACACTGTGCCCTCTGCATGAATCCTACCAAAAGGTGATAATCCTGCCCGAGAGTCCTGTATCAGAAACGTGGGGGAGGAGAAACAGAGATGTAAACAGGGACAGTATGCCTGGCACAGAAGATAAAAGGGAAACAGTACCATAATTGGGACCAATTTCCAGTTTTCTCCGTTGTGGTCTTTTAGCAGTGCAGAGTGAGTATATCTGACAGCTACATGTTTGGTAAGAGTCTGGAGAAGGGGAAGGCAAAGATTGCAGACCCTAAGCTGGTGGCAAGAATTCCAGGAAGAGGTGAGTCAAAGCACAAGTAATTCTCGGTAGAGAGTGGAGGAGGAGATTATCTGGCATTCTGTAGTTACTGAAACCATGGAGGTGGATAAAAGCATCCAGTGGGAGATGAAAAGAGGCAGGAAGGGTATATCCCAAAGGACAGCTTCAGGATGAACCAGAACAACAAGGACCTTAGCTTAAAAATGCAGAAGAAAGCAGGGGACATGAGAACAATCAGTCATGGGAGACAGCTTGCAAAGACTCTGGGCAAGCAGATTCCAGGCTGGGAGAGAGTAAACAGAAATAATAAAAAATAGCAGTATAAAAGAAGGGGATTATTAAAAGGCAGGGCAGTCAAACACATAAAAGAGAGGGAAGAGAAACCTGGAAGCCTATGTGGTACAAGACAGCATCCAGATCTGATGAACCAAGCATGCATACTCTGTGGCTGTTCATTTAAGAGTTAAAAACTTACAAGGGTGGAAATTTTATTAACAACAACAAAAAAAAACCCCAACCCCCAAAACCACAAAAAAACCACCACAAAACCAACAACCCCAAACCCCAAAAACACAAAAAACCCACCACAAAACCAACAACAAACAAAACAAACAAACACCCCCACCAACAAAACCCAGAAAACAAACAAAACCAGAAAACCCCAAGCCAAAACCACATAAAATCCCCTTTCCAAACTAGCTCATGGAAGATAAAAGCAAACTGCTGGGAAGGAGAGAAAGAGCCTAGCTCACTCTTAGTTATAGTTCCAGCTGCCATTACTACTTCATAATTGTTTATAAACCCACCCTCCCAATGGCTGCTTAGCTAGGTAAAAGCATGCATTACTTGTTGATGGCTTGTCCAGCTGGAGTGTGTTCTACCTCGTACCCTTCTCTCCTCAAAACATCAATCACTGTGTTGTTGCCCATGAAGTGACCTGCAGTTAAAACAAAAATGACATCAGAACTCACCAACCACATGGAAAGAGGGAGAAGGACAACAAAGTCCTTGCTCATCACAGGAGGTGTGCCACACTCAAGGCAGGCAGAGCTTTATCACTCCCCACCAGCATGCACCAGAAACGCAGGATCTCTAATGAGTGATTGCTGAACTTTCCCAAGGTCACTTCAATTACTACATTCTGCCTTTCTAAAATGCAGATGTGATTGCAATTACTGTGGTCCCACAGGTTTTTGCATAATGGGCTGCCCAGGGAGGTGGAGGAGTCACCATCCCTGGAAGTGTTTAAGGAAAGACTGAATGTGTCACATAGTGTCATGGTCTAGTTGGTATGGTGGTGACTGGTCAAAGGTTGGACTTTATGATCTCAGAAGTCTTTTTCAACCTAACTGACTCTGTGATTATCAGGCCATTGTGGATTACTTGAGGGAATAAGAGATTAAGTTTGGGCACCCCTGTTCAAGAGCAGCAGTGAGTCTACAACTGGTGGTGATGCAAAGAAGGTCAGAATCTGGCCATATTTTAACATTCTCCGGCATTATAAAGACACAGAGCTGTTGCTCAATATCACTAACAATTTTTAAATGATTAAGAATCATCCAACTGCAAAGAACAGAAAATAACTCTGAAAGCCAATAACTTTGATCAACCTCTTTCATTTCTTCATTATATGCCACCAAGGCCAGACACTTGACCTCAGTCATGTTGATAAAAGGACTTAGTTTTAGAAAGACTTAGATAGTTGTGCCCTAATTCTGTGATTTACATCTCCCTTCCATTCTCAGACAGATGCGGTGGCTGGTAAGATTGTATTTTGGCACCATAGTGAATAAATGACTACTCCAAGTTGCAGGAGCAATGCTCTGTTCACAGAATGTCTTCTACCATCATTCTACCATGTCATGAGACCAGGCTGCTGAGAAGCAGAAGAAAGAGAGAACAAAGAGAAAACAAAGGCCTTGCACAGTCCCTCATAGATCCAGCTTTCATAAAACATTTCTTCATTTAACAGCCTACATTAATTAAAATTGGCCTTGGGGCAAATTACTCATTAGAGTGATCCCTTGCTTCTGTAGGCATACACAGTGCTAAAACTGGTAAGTAAATCCACAAAAAACTGTTTTCTGATGATATTGTTCATAAATATATGTCAATAGAACCAACAGAATGGTTCTAGTAGCCAGGGAAAGGAAGAAGTTACAAAGAGAATTCTAACAGTGCTGAGAACATCAGGAGACTAAACATAACGGATTCATGACTTTTCATTCCAAAAGAGGCTGAATGAATTGCAGCACAAAAATTCCCGTTTCTCACACCACAACAGCAAAGTGCTCATGATGTACCAGCTTCAGGCGTGACAGTTGGATGGTATCATTTGAGCACAAAAATTTATCAAGATGAACTTTCCCCCAGAGCCTAAGAGCACAAACCAATCTAGCTCGAATGAAACCTTTCAACCAAACATTGCAATGTACACCCACTGGGTACCATATTTTCTCATACAGTAATTGGATTTTGCCCCACTTCCTCAGCTTAAATTTTGTCTTCAGAATGAGTAAAGACTGTGTACCATTATGTTGACCTAACCTAATCCTGTTGGTATCTGTTGCTTCCTGATGCCTCAGCTCCAGGTACAGTTAACAGAGAATTCCCTCATGTCAGCAAAAAAGACCAGTCACAGCAGGGAACAGGAATGACTGTAATAAAATACTGTAATTACGTAAAATCAGCTACTGTAAAACAAACACTAGGTTTATAAGATGGCAGACCTAGCTTCTGTTTCTCACCTTTAACAAAGAGGAGAAGTACGTGCAAAGGGAAGGAGAGAGAGATTCACTCCTCCTTCCCTACCACCACACAGCAGAGGAAGGGGTGCTTCCAAAGGGTGATCCATTCCTTGCAAAAGACAGTGAGGTAGGACAGCTTGGACGTGTAGAGAAGCACCTCTCAACTGATGAGGATATGGGCAGTGTATATTGCAAGTTCAGATGAGGCATTCACCTCATGCAGGCAATGATGCATGAGCCAAATCCCATCTTCAGAAGTGAAAAGCAGTGCCAAGGCTCTGAACTCATATTTTCCTAATCCAAATCTTTCAGGAGGAAAGGGACAAGGCATAAAGATAAGCAATCTATAGGGCAATGTATGGTCTTAAAATAATTTTCCCTGTGCCAGTTTAAGAGCTTACAGTTACATGCATTTCAAGAGCTACTAAATAGCTGCTCACACCACACCACTAAACATACTACTCCTCCATCAATCTTCAGTCATCCTTGCTCAGAGCAGTGATTTAGAGTGGAATGTAGGAAATCACTGTAGCACATGGATGACTCCCATTTCAATCAGTCAACCTCCTTGAGTGATTTTCTGTAGCTGGGCTCTTTCTTTTTAATTTAATGCAGTGATAAGAGTATCTCTTTTTATCACAGTTATGTGTACATACTTTCACAGAGTGCCTTTGCTCATTGTTACCAAGGCAATGAGTTATGTCTGCATGTGAGAGAAAAATGATGTGCTAATATTGTGCAAAAGAGAACAGACCAAATGAATAAATATGTGTAAAACAGATGCATACAAATACAAATGGGCATGTGATATTAGATTGTTCACAAGACATGCTCAATCAGGAGCCACTCAGGTTAGGTACATAAAGGATTAGGTGATGCAGTATTCACTATCCAAAAGGTGGGCCAGTTGTGCTCCAAGAGACAGAGCTCGTTTGTGGCCCAGAGGATCTACAGGCTCAACTGAGTGAGATGCAAAATTAAAAAAGGCAGAAGGGTGAGGATTTGAGACACAGGACCCCACTAGGAGCCTCTCTAGAGTCAGAACTTTTGCCTCATTTCTGGGGACCACCACAAAAAGCACTGAGTGGTGTATGAGAGATTGGATTGCCAAAAACAACGGTAAGAAACACACGAAAGATTCACTCTCCAAGGTTTAAAATCAAGCAGCTATTGCTGCAAGGGAGACTTAGATGAAAGTCACGTGGCAGGGTGCAGGCCTCTTTCACCTGTTTTCTATTTTAGCCTAACACACTTGAATGCTCCCCAAAAGAAAGGCCCTGGGCCCTGTCCCATCAGAAAGCCTGCTCTTTTCTTTCTGTACACAGCCCTGCATTATCCTCACACCACTAGGTGAAGAGATGCCTCCAAGAGGTCAATTTACTCTGGCAGGGGGTGGAGAGCCATGAATCTTTATTCTTCTGTGTTCAAGCTCAAAGAGAAACTAAGAAGCTGTTGTGTGCACCAGCTCAGCCATGCACTCTACTGGAGAGTAAATAAGACGCAGGCCTTTAATCTGCCCTGAAAGGAGATGGCATGCAGGGACCCCAACAGGCAATATGCTCAAAGAACAACGCAGTTTGACCAACGTGCACTTGCAGACTTGACCACACATTGTGTGCTTCTGACCTTCCTCAGTAGCCACACCCAATTCTGCAGGACACAGGCTGCTACTACTGCCCCGAAACCTGAGTCTCCTGCTCGCAGCTTTTACTGTCAGCACATGCAGGGCTGCTTCTATAATCGTGCCAGTTTAGGTAAGTTTTACCTAGATAACTGTGGGTTTCAGCAGAGATTGTTGAACCCAAATCTGAGCCGTTGTGAGTCTGAAAAAGTTCTGCATATACTGAAAGGAACTAGGAAATATTGCAAAACAAAGGATCTGTTTCTGTTACTAAATTTTAATTTTTCACAGAAACTAAGTCTGTAAGACTCATGAAAACTATACTCCTCTCTGAATTTCAATAAAATCAACTATTCCAAGCAGATAAATAAAGTTCTTTGACCTCTTAGAGTCATGTAAAAGGAAACCCTGAAGCATACATAATTCTGTGTTTTCTTTAGAAGAAAGATGGCACTTCCCATCTGCCCCAGAAGCATGTCAAGACCTCACCATTTACAAACATCCCAAGACAATGAATCACTGGACATACACGTAAAGACACCAAACTGTTAGTTAGGAAACCTGATCTGGACTGCTGACTTCCAAGATGTTGTGGGAACAACTAAAGCACAGAATTATAGCACTGTAACCACAAAATGGCACAAATTAGTCCAGCCACTGGGGACATCATAAAGCTGAATGTTTATTTGCACTGCGAGCACTCAAATGGACTTTTGGTGCCAGAGACTCTATGGGTCACTGAAACAAATACTTTCAACAAAGTTTTAGAGGTACGAATCTTACAATTATTTAGAAACTTCCTGGAAATGCCTATGGCAATTATCATCTGCTTTCATTCTTCGTAACTTAGCCTTTAACATAAACACAGTTATACTTTTTAAGTACACACTGGGGTGCAGAACTTGGAGTAATTTTAACCTAGACAGTAAAATTATGGAGGAAAAAAAGCTAGACGAAATATTTGTTATGATCCAAAGCAAAAGAAGGAAAGCAGGTGATGTGATCAGTTAAGTTACAAATCAGTTTCCTTCATACACATGCTTTCTGCACACACATTTCAAGAGGAAGACACTGTTTTCAAGCTTGAGTACCAGGCACCCAGGTGTAGCAAGCTCACACTTCACTTCTCCCAGAATCAGGAGGAGGAAATTTTGGACAGTTACATTAGATAATCCAAGCAACATATGGAAAACAGGGATCAGTCATAAAGTGGCTGGAATTCCAAATCCACCATTTAAGTTAAAACAGTATATCAAATGCAAAACATGTAATACTAAATCCAGTAAAATCTTGCTTCTCACAGTATTTCCAAGTCTGGAGAAGTCCAGGTACTGGAACAGAAACCAAAAGACAAAGGATGGTACTCTCACAAATTTAGTACTGCAGGGAGAAGGAAATGACAAAGACTAAAGGGGATGAGGTGGCCCCAGTGATACTGTAAGTCGATTTAAAGAATCCCTGAATTCACATTAGGTGTAGGAGTATAAGGATGTTTCACTACAATACTTCTGCATGCTTGCAGGTCAAATCCCATGCAAACAGCCCTCCCACACCCTCCAGTATTTTTCAGACTGCAGACCTCCAAACAAAATCCTTCCTGTGATTACCTACAAGATGAAATATTACTCCACAAACTTTGAACCCAAGGTTTTATTCTACTGAGACCATGATAAGTGTTTGTCCGCAAAAACATGATTTCCTGGAAATCTTTTATTAGTACAAAATCTTAGTGGATCATACTTCACCACTCTCAAACCAAACAGGAAAATCTGGTGGGCACAACTGTGGAACAGTGGTGTTCACTATGCCCAAGAAAGTACTTTCCCTAGACATAAAAAGACTTAAGGAAAGTGCCTCAAACTTGCATTCACTCAGGAGGAAAAAAAAAATCTTCCATTTCTTCAAAAGTGATGTGGTTTGCTAATCAACTCACCTATATAACTTCCCAAAGTAGTTGATACTGTGCAAGTAGCCTTGCACAACATAGGGAAAATAGTCTAATACCATGGAAAAGAAACATGTGGAGTTAAAATTTACATGAGCCAAAATAAAGGCATTTTTCTTGTGAAAGTTAAGAAGACACTCATCTACCAGTTTCTGTTGAAAATTAGGCCTCTTAAATGTAAGACTTGAGTATTTTTTATCCCGGGGATTCCCATTTTTACCCTTGGGCAAAGTGAAACATCCTGACAATCTCCTCCAAAAACTGAAGCTAGAAAAAGCCTTTTCACCGATTATAAGACCAAATTTATGACTAAATTAACATAAAAGAAAAGTTTACATGCCCATACTGCTTATTTTGTAAAAAACTGAGTTAAGAGAAACAGCTTACATTCAGGCAGCCTTAGCTACTGGGTTTCCATTTACTGAGAGTTTTCCACGGATAAAGCCTTAGGTTATGAGACAAGAAGACCCTCACAGAGGTGACTATGCCAGCACTATGTTACCAGTGAGGGAAGGAATTACCCATGTCATATCTGAGCTACAGTACTCACAGCCACCTCTGCCATTGGACCTGCTCCCATCACACACCACTACTTCCTTTCCAGCAAAAAAGTTATTAAGGACTTGAAATCCCCCTAGCTCAAAACACACATTACATGATGAAAGTTTTCCTACTTTAGCTGCCCAGTAAAGGCAGTAATGGGTAAACCCAGCACTGACAAGAAGACTGTCAGCACCTGAGCAGAAACAGCACAGTTTTTTGGCCTGGCTGATTCTGACAGCTGCACTAATATATTAGAACAGAGGTTACTGCCTCTAATGGAGAAATGCAAAGCTTTCTTCATTTCACGTGTCAGAGATGTCAGGAGTAGTGCCCTTCATGTGAACCCTGGGGCGTTGGATGTGGGTCCTGCCCCCACACAACATTATCTTTCCCCTTCAGGGGTTGTTGTTCTAATAAACCCTGTCATTAGCATTCTGAAGACTCAAAGAGGCTACTAAGGAAAACAGTCTCAAAGCTGCTGGGTTGTATCTGGCATTCTCAGATTACAGAGGTACAGGCACACCTTCAGGCACTCAGCCTTTCCTCCCACCCAAGGAAGCTAAAATGATGCTGCATTCCAGAGACAGAAGCATGCAGGCAATCAGCAAGCCCTTTGAGCCCAGGGAGAAGTGAGGTGGCCCCACAAGACTCATTTAATCTGGTTTTAAATCTGTTTTATCACTATGTTGTCTTCCTGCCCCTCCCCCCACCAACCAAAACCAAAGAGGTTTTTTTTGACCTCTTCCAGGATCCACAAATATTCACCTTCTTACGGAGTTTTAATGAACTTCTTCACTGTACATTTCAAATCTTTTACATAAGGCATAGGTAAATTTACATTCCCTGTGCAGCCCGTATCTCCAGTTCCAAATGTACTGATGGCAGGTTCAAATTTTCCATGGTGGATTCTGAACTCCCACTAAATTTCAAAGTGTTATCACATTTCCCTGGGCAGCTTTCATATCCCCATGGTAGATTTTTTTTTGGTTTTGTTTTACAGGTATAAACATACATACAAGCTGGACAGAGACATCCTGGGCTTAGCACTGTTGACTGCTTTTTACACCCACTGCTGACAGGTCCTTTCTCCCATTTGTTCTTACTCAGTGACAATAAACCTTGTTCCTCTTGCCTAATTTCACATCTAAAAATGATGGAACGGAAAATTTCAAGAATTAAGAGTGAACAGCTCTACATGGAAACAGTACCACCTAACACACCAGACTCAGCACAATTCCACTTTCCCCTGGAAATTTTTTGGTTTTGTTTTTGTTTTGTTTTTTTCTTTTTTTCTTCTTGGGTTTTTTTTTTTTTTGCTTTTTATGACATAAGGATTGATGGAAAAGGGTTTAGACATGCCTATGGTTCCAACACATGTGGCACCTAAGACTGACACAAAACTGACCTCTCACATCACAAGGATTGCCTCAAAACCTAGAGAAGCTTAAGGAAGCCATTTGGTGGACTACAGCAGACTGGGGTAACCATTGGTGGTAACACATTCTGTCTGGGAAAAAAACCAGTCAGTCCCTGGAGGTTTGACTCCATACGGTCTGACTAGTGCCAAATAAACACATTTGTTATTTCCTTTAGTAATTGGAAGAAATGGTAACTGAAGAAGTTCTTGCCAACATCTTTTTTTTCTTTGTGTTAATGGTGGCTTACCAACATCCACTATACTTTAAAGCCTCAGAATGACGTTTTTTTCAGGAGCAACAAGGAAAAATAGCTCTGAGAGAAAAGGGAATTTTCCAGTGTTCACAAGATTAAGAGGACTAGCTTCTGAGGCTGTCAAATCAGCCAGCCTCTCTCACTGAAGTCAGTAATTTCTTCCACAGGGATATAAAGAATCTTAGATCCCTCTGTACTTCTTATTCATGAACTGGCACTTTGGAGCTTCTCAACTGTTCAAAGAGGCAGGAGAGACTAGAGGGAATTTAAACTTGGCTCCTAAAAACCTGGCTTCACCTGAGGCCTTGTCTGTCAAAATAAAGTCAGGATCTCAAGCCACTAAGGATGATTCCTCCTGCATAAAAAAAACCCCAATGCTTTTTTGCTCTGTTATTCTTCAGCCCCTTCAACAGAAACTGTAAGTAAGCTAAAGGAATAAAATGGAATAAAATGACTATGCTGAAGAAAAACCCATCTAGAGCTGAATCTGAAACATCATGGGGAACATGGAATGCCTCTACTGGCATGTCAGCAGTAAAATGTAGACTAGATAAATATAATGTAAATGCTGAAGGGGGCGGAAGACCTGATGACAAAGAATGCGGAAAAGGCCAAGTACTAAATGTCTTTGTTACTTTCTTTAGTGGTCAAACAAGCCTTCGGGAATCTCAGGTTCCTATGACTAGGGAGAAGTCCAGAGTAAAGAAGGCTCACTATGGGTGGGGAAGGCTCAGGTTAAGGAACATTCAAATAGACCAGCCATGTACAAGTCCCTGTAGGGTACATCCAGAGAAACTGTGTGAGCTTGCTAAATGTCACTAGCGGCCACTCTCAATTACGTTTAAAAGGTCATGGCAAGTGGGGACTGTCCCTGAGGACTGAAAGAAAGCTAGCGTAACTCTTGTGTTCAAGAAGGGCAGGAAGAAGGATCTGGGGAATTACAAACTGCTCCGCCACACCTCTGTTCCTGGGGAAGGTCATGGGGCAAATTATCCTGCAAACCATTTCCAAATGTGTCAGGGATAAGCAAATGGTTGGGAGTGGTCAGTATGGATTTATGATGAGGGGAAACATCATAAATGAATATAGCTCCAGGCACCACAACAGGCTGAACACCAACTGGCTGAAGAGTAGCTTGGAAGAAAAGGATGTAGCGTCTTGGTGGTCATCAAGTAGGCCTTAAGCCAGAAATGTGTCCTTGTGGCAAAGGCAGCCAGAAGTGTTGCCAGCAGATTGACAGGGGATATCCTTCCCTACTCCTCAGCGCTGGTGACATACTTCTGGGTCCAGTGTCTGGCTCTGAACTTCCCAGTTCAAAAGAGATGTGGATATACTGGAGAGAGTGCAGCAAAGGGCCACAAAGACGATAAACAATTAGCACATGTGTCATACTAGGAGAGGCTGAGACTATAGAAGGCTCAGGGGCCATAACTTATGCATAAATACCTGATAGGAGGTTGCAAAATAGACAGAGCAGAACTTTTCTCAGTCATGTCCCATGAAAGGACAAGAGGCAATGGACAAAAATTGATATACAGGAAGTCCTACTTAAACGTAAGAAAAAGCATCTTTAGTGATTAAACACTAGAATAGATTACCCAGATTGATTCTGGAATCTTCATCCTTGCCCATACTCCAGTCCTAGGAATAGTGCTCCATATGATCCTGCTCTGAGCAGAGGGATGAACCAGATAATCTCCAGAGCTCTCTGTCAGTATCAACTATCCCTTGATTCTGCGATGGTTTAGCCAGCATGCAGCATCCTTATAAAACCTGGACAAGTGGTAAAACTCTCCACAGTACAGTAGGACAATGCAGCTCTCACTGTGTCAGTGTTCCCTTCCTAGACAAACCAGAATTGTCTATGGCATTACCTGGCTGGCTGGCTGTGGAATCACATGTGCCATCACTTACATTGCAGATCCTGAATGTGCCACTCAAGAATTCGGAGAAATTGAAAATCCATGTAGAAGGAAGACTGCTGGTGAAAGACTATAGCTGGCTTTGCTTCACAAGTTCCACCACTGGCAACAGGGAGTAGGCCTGGCTTGTAACCCTGGTGCCGCCATACGTAAAGGCCTGTCCACAATTAAGATAAAATCATTACTGAACATAGTGGAATGCTGCTGCCATTGCCAACTCTCTCTTCCCATGCTTTCCTCTAACTCCCTCAAACAGACTTGTTTTGGCTTGAAACTTTCCTTGTTTGCACTCTGGCCAGAAGCAAAGTGTTTTGGATCTTTTCAGCAAAATCTGTTATTTTTTAGTTCTCCGCTTCGGTGCAAATTACTTCCAAACAAAAATAGTTCCAGAAATGAGCTCTGACTGTGAAGCATTTTTGACAAAATATAGAGACAGTTTGCCTGATTGATTAAACAAAGGTGTAAAATGTGCTGAATCTAATGATCGAATCTATTATGGCCCAAATTACCACACATAATTCCACGTAGGAAGTCAACATCTATATGCAGCTATATCAAGACCTGGAAAGAGAGAAGACTTCTTTTGCACAATGCATTACACATCTCTAAATCTCATCAGTCCATAGAAATATAAAATAAATCAGTATTTTCTGATTTTCCTCCATTTAAAAAAAAGTACCAGGATTAGTTTAAATAACACGGGAAGGTATATGTAATTCCACAGTCATGCACAAACCATGACCTTGTTTGCATATAATTGATGATAAAAGTTGTTTTTTCAATGGTGTTTTGTTAATAGAAAAATTGAACTTTCCTTACAAAAAGCCTGGCTGTTTTAAAAATAAAACACAGGGTGAAAAAATCTGGAAAGAAAACAACTAAAAGTCTTCTCTCCCCTTCTAACTGAGAGACCCTTTAATATCCTACTGCCGTTTTAATACAACCTTGTCCTGCAGTTTTTAAGCTACTGCTAGGGGATACTTTCTTCACTGGTGGTCAGAAGAGGGCAAACCACCAAACAGTCATGATTTATTTCCATTCCATTCCTACAGCCTTTCTTTTTTCTTCCCTTTTCCTACTACTCATTCTTAACCTGCCGTGTGTGAGCACTTTCCTGGAACCTTTTTACAGTAATTAGCAGCAGTACAATTCCAAGCAATGCTTAAAACTGATCACAAGATATTTGTTCATCTTCACTGCTTGCTGGCATAAAAATAACTCATCCACATAATTATCTATCACATACAGCAATCTGCATAAGCAAAAGGCTAAATTAGCTTGCATTGGAAAACAATGAAAGACTGCATTCATAATTGCAATATGCACTCAGGAAACCTCAGAAATCTGTAGAAATTGATCTGTTTTCTGCAATATATCCTGTGATGCTACTTCTCATTTAGATGCTTAATAAGAAACAAATGAAACAAACAAAACAAATAAACAAACAAACAAAAACCCACCAAAAAACCTCATGCAGTCAAACAAGGGCGTAATCAAGAATTGAGCTGCTCAATGTGGGAGGCTGGCACTATCCTTTGAACGGAACTATTTGGAAGAGCAGATGAGAACAGAGGACAGACTGGTATCAAAGCCAGAAAGTAATTAGAGACAATTTCAAAATCAGTCCAAAGTCCCCAGAGAAGACAGGGAAGCTGTCTGGGTTCAAAAGTAGGATGGAAAAGCATGAGAAGAGCACACCAGGTGCTTGGAGATCAAGCCACGTGCACATAAGCCACAGATCAAGGATGTTCATTTAGGCCCAAAGCTCCCAGCAGTGCTGCAGTACAGAAATGCTGGCAATCAGGACACAGAAAAGGGGGAACTGGGAAAATAAAAGGAAAGAGAAAAGCAAGATTCCAGGAAGCCTGGGAAAGGATTTTAGGACTGTCATCGAAGTTGAGAACAAGAGAAATTAAGAAGGACAGGGATCTGTCCTGGTCCTGCAGTGCTTCTGGGCTATGGGGCAGTGCTGTGCACACCAATGACAGTGAAGACAGTCTGGGGCAGAAGGGCAGGAACAGAAAGAAATTGATGGGAGGGGAAACAAATGACACAAAACCATCCAAAGACATGTGATTTGCAGCTGTTGGGATTCAGAGTGTGTGCAAGGAGGGGAAGAAGCTCTCTCCTCTCAAAGGATCCTGCTCTTGGGACATGACAGACTCAGAGTGACACAATGCATCCGCATGTGTCTGCTTACACGGGCTGCTCATCACTCAAGCTGTGATGCAGTAGCCAAAGCCCAAATATCTGCGAGCGGCCTCCTGACAGAAGAGTAGCTACCTGCAACAGACACAGCTTGGACTTGAGGCTGGCGTATGCTTTCATCAGAAACATCAGTGCAGCAGGTTCAAATGCGGTCAGAACTTCAGCAGCGGAGTACAGCAACGCCCTGGTCTTAGCCTACAGAAAGACATGACCAGAATCCACACAACCAGGGCCTGCTTCACTGTTCTTTGTGACAGCGAGTTGCACAGAGCAGTGATACTGCAGGAAGATTGCAGGTTACAATCTTCACACACATCTGAACAAACGTGATCAGCCACCTTTCCTGATGTCCTGGCTCCCACACATTGGGCCCTTGTTATGCTAAGTTTGTAACCACAGCTCCCTGCTGCAAGTACAGAAATTCTCACAGACTCTGAATACAAATGCTTTTAGTGTTTAAGTAAATATTTGCCTTGCCTTGTCTAGATCTTCCATCCTCACTAAAGCAGTAAGCACTGAGACTGGAAAACCACACATGGATACTGACACCAGTCTCAGTTTTCCCCCTTTCCCAAAGGCCATATGGCTCATGGTGGAGGGGATATGATACTTCTCTGGGAATTAGCACCTGTCTTTTCTAACACTGATCCTAACTTCTTCCTTTCCCTGGAGCTAGAACAAAGGATGGGAGCCATGGCAAAACAATCCTGTTCTTACCCTCCATCCAGCCCTAGTCTGAAGTGTAGATGTTAACCTTATTGAGTTGGATGTGCTGCTGGATGTGCCTGTAGAGTCCTGCTGGGTGCTAAGAGGCAGAAAATGGAGTAGGTTTTCCCCAGCTGGGCCCACTGCACTGCTCCAAAATAGTAGCAGACACAACTTCCTTGTGGAAGCACAGTGAAAGAGGTAAGGAGATGCAGAAGGAAGACAAAGGGTGAAATTGTGCCTTGCTTCTCCCCTTGCATTTATTGAGTCCCTTAGATTCACACAATTTGGCATGTTCTTCTTTTGCATGTGTCCTTGAAAGGTTAATTCAAGCACTGGTACAACCTCAGACGTGCTGCCTTTCATCTCAGCTCCCTATTTATTACTCCTATCCTTTTGCATTGGTTGCCCAGACAATAAACATGTGTGTATGTCTATGAGCTGTTCCTCCTGTGCATGCACTGCAGTTGACTCAGTATCTTTGCCTCTGCATACAACAAACATGTCTGTAATTAACAGATATTGCAGTAAGCACATGCACTGTGAGCTCTTCGCACACTGAGGAAAAACAAGTCTCCTACACTGAAAAGCCTTTCCTACTAGAGTACAACTATCAGGGAAAATCTGACTTCCATGTCCACCACAGTAAAAATACTGACCCCTCTTTAAACGGAGGCAAGCATTTGCAACATGCTTCTAAAGGACACCGGAAGGATGAGTTCAGGTTGAACGGCACCACAGTCACATACCAGCTCCAAACGCAAAGAAGAAACTCTTGTCTGGGTGCTCTTGCAGCAGGTCCTTCACCCTCCTGCCCATTCGCTCATTTCGCTTGTAGATGAGCTCCTGGCGGAAGTAGCTGTCTATCTCTTGGGCAGTAATGCGTTCATGGGCTGGAAGTGTAGCATTAATAAAATTTGGGACCTAAGGCAGAAAAAAAAAAGTCTTCATGAAAGGGGAATTCATTTCACAGGCAGCCATCATGCACAGGCATTTTTGCTCCACACAGAGTGTGGCAACTGCCTCATCCCTCAAGGCACAGCCAGTAGGACAAAACCCAAAGCAAGCTAAAAAAATACTTAGCAAACTTCTAATAATGCATGGTGCTTCATTTTTCTCAATGCATCATTTCTTAAGCCAGCCAGATGGATTTTTTTTTTGATTCAGAGTCAACAAATACTAACATTTGGCCACACTGAAGATCCTAAATCCTGACTGCTCAGCTGAAGAAAGTATTTTCGCCTAAATGCCTTTAGTTACATACCTCTTTCTTAAATTGCCATAGGTATGACATAACTATAATGGTAATTACGCTCTTCTAAGAGAATTTGACTGGTATCAGAGCCCTCAGGCTGCCAAAGAATAACTGTGCAATTTGAACGAGTTAAAAAAACATCCCTAAGCTTTTCTAAAGAAAGAGGGCCAGATTTTGTCAGGAGAGAAAGCGTTACCACCTCCAGTTGCCCTGTCCTGATGGTATCTTTTAAAATGCTGGCTTCCTCCCCTGGGGCCCCCAGGACAGCTGTGCCTGCACACTACCCTGACCTCTTGCCAGGGGAGAGAAAACATGGGTCTGCAGTTGCAGCAGTCCTGGCTTCGTGACAAGTAGCTTTAGGCATTCAGTTATGGGGACAGTTAACTAAAGGGCCTGCAACCGGTGGTTTCTGGAGAGCAGAGCCACTAATAAGCCAGGTGCTTTCCCCTCCAAGGCTGCAGCAGATGAAGAGACTTTGGAGCCACTCAGAGACTATTATGGAATCTGTCCAAAGGGTAGTTAGCCTGCAGGTAGTCCTCTACTGGGCAAACATGGAGTCAAATACAACTTACTGAGAAGTTCTGCTTAAAACACATATTAGTATTCAGCTCTGCTGCCAAGGAGAGTGCCCTGAGGTGGAGCCCCTCATGTTAAGTAAAGGACAGTTGTTCCCTTGACAAAATGCACGTCTCAGAATGAGCTGCTTTCTCCAAGGACCTAGGGGCAATGTCTGCAGTCTGTAACATTTCCACAGGACAGTGATGCAGCATCTGCATCCTCTTAAAATGCTGGCCTCCTCTGAGAAATCCTTTGAAATCTGTGTGTGGAGTGCATGGTGTAAAAGCTAGGCAGTATTAATGACCAGGATGCCTGCACCTGCAGGTGTGCAGGACGGGAAGGCAGCAGCACCCGCGCAAAGCTTGGCGCCGGAGAAGCAAGGGTTAGCATGACTCTGCAGCACTGCACCATATATATCAAAAGGTCATGGGAAAGTGGTTATTCAGCAAGGGAAGCCCAGGTATCAACACCTGCCTTTTCAGCACTGTAAGGACAGAGCCTGTGTTTTCACTGATGTGCACAAATTGCCAGGCAATACCTCACAGACAAGAACAGAGAGGCCTGATGTCTCAGCCTGAGGTTAGTTAATCTAACAGCCCAAACAGGCCAAATTGGTCCCTGCTGGGCATTTGCTCATGGTTTAAAGATTAGTGTTGCATTCCATTGTGCTGCTTAGGAAACCATCTCCATAAACCCAAGTCTGTGAGGTCTCAGAAGGTCTCTTTTCCTTCACATTCAGTCTAAAGCTCTTTTCTTTGTTTCACTCCATTTCTCTTCTTTGGGCGTTGTCCACAGCACACAATCATACTGATAGGGGATATTAAAAAGCTTCTAACTTGCCCAGCCTTACACAAGCGTCCAAGTCACGACTGCATTTCTCTGTTCCTGCTTGCACAAGAGAGCCTGCTGTTGCTCTCTGTTGGCATTAAGTTTGCTCATACATAAGCTAGCGTAATTCCACAGGATCCTTAAGAAAGTAAATTATTAACTCATAGAGCTTTGATGCTAAAGGGAACACGGCACACATCCAAAAGGGAAAGCCAGGTGCACCTTCGCTGTCTGTGTGCAAGAGAGGGGTTGAGGTGGTGCAGACTCCTGGAACAGGAGGCTCAGGAAAGCAGATGTACCAGGGAGCCAGCAATATGCCCCTGGCCCTCACCCATAAAGGGCCGGCCTGAGGAGAGACGAGCACAAGTGTGACAGGGGTAAGCACTACAGGGAGATGTGCGTAGTACAAGGGCTGCGGTGGCAAGACTCACTTGAGAAGTGTCATGGTTGAAGATGATGGAGCTGAGGTCCCCACAGTTGTAATGCTTGATAAGGTCTTCTGTCGTATAGGGGATCTGGAAACTGCCTGCTCGGAGGCTCTCCTGCTGCAAGAGAGTCTGATTCAAAGCAAAGACCACCTGAGGGAGGGGGAGAGGGAGGAAAAGACAGAGTTCCTGGTAAGTTCTCTTTTCGTCCCATGAGAAGGTCACAGACACACAGCCACCTGCTGAAGGCTCTTTGAAGCTGCTCCTGCTCTGAGCCTGCCAGTCTAGACATCACCAACCCATGCCTCCTGTGGCTCTGAAGGTACTCACAGCTTGGATCCCGGCTGCTCAGAGGGAATGGAGTCACATTTAACTCCATGGGGTTTTGCCTGTGATGTGATTAACACGGAAGATACAAAGGGGAAGGCTGAAGCAGGGGAAATCTTGCTCCCTCAGATGCCAGTTTGCCTGACCACCACAGAGCCCTAGGGCCTGACAGGCTCCTATCCCCATAGCTCCTCAGCCACCTACCTAAATTAAGCATGGCTTCTCCTTGTTTGACCTTCCTTCCTCATCTGCAAGAACAGTCACAGGCTGTTGTTTCCCTCTTTGTGTCTCCTCTCAGACACCACATGTATTTTGGGCAGGAATGGCTCTCTGGAGCAGGCCAGGGAGGAGTGATGCCTGTTGGAGGATGCAGGAAGCTGCTCTCCCTGCGGCTGCTCAGCACTCAGTCTCTCCCAGCTGACTGCCTCTGCTGCCAGCATTCCTTCCTCCTCAGCCTTCCCCTGGGATTGCAAACACTCCCATCCCCTTTGCCTCAAGGCAAACTATCTGGCTGCCACAGCTCGTACCCCCAGGGAATTCCCCTACCCCCAGGGACCTTTCTGTAGACCAGAAAGGGAGAAGATCACCCTCCCGATTTGGCTGCCTCCCCATGTCCAGCACAGCAGGGCTATCCCAAGGCAGTGGCCTCAGGGCCTGACCCAGGCACTGGCTGCTGATCCAACTGCCCCCTGCCTTGGGCAGTGCATAGCCAAGGAGGATGGCAGCCACTTAGAAGGGACAAGAGAGCACTTTGGAGCAACAGGTGTCTCTGAAGCCAAACAGACAATGCAGAATCTCTGTATCTCTCCTTAGCTGCTCCAGCCACTGCAGCCGGTGGCCACCAAGCCCCAGAAAGGCAAGAAGCCAAGGAAAGACTTGGGGTAGAAACTCCCCAGGCTGAACATGGGATGTCCGTAGGCACCTTTGGTGGGACAGGGAGCTGTATAGTCCCCTGTGCAGGGAGCAGTCCTCTGGCAGTCCCTGGCAAGTAAACACTACCATCTCTTCTGAGCACAGTGCTTACTCACGCTACCACCGGTTTTCACACCAAAACTGGACAACTGTAACAAGCTTTCCTACTACCTACTGGTTTCTTGTTTTTGTTTTTAAAGGAAGTAAGCTCAGATATATTGGTTTGAATTTCTTCAAAACTTACTTATGAGAGTGTTATTTTCTAAGCTCTGGTTACTCTCTGTGTAATTAAGTCCTCCTGCATATTTGCCTCAAACACCATCAAAGGCACTCTAGAACTGAGAGTATTTGCCAACACTATGGAACTCACACATGCGTAAGCATACTCAATGTACTGAGACTATGTGAACCAAATTTTGGGATTACAGAGCAGATGTGGAAACAAACAGGTGCAATTTCCCTCCCATAGCACAACCATCTGTCTTCTACAGAAAGGTGCATATTCCACCAGACTTGAAATCATGCCATCCCCACTACAGCTAGTCTTACCTCTTCAGATCCAAATCACTGTGTATGTAACCCAATATGAAAGTACATAATGTAGCACTAGTTCTGGGAGGGTGAAGAGCAACATTCACTCATCCCATGTTTGTAAAAAGGGAAAGAATTCACTTTGTCAGTACAAACTGCACTCAACTAAAATAATAACTCCAGGCGGACACTCAGGCAAGTTACATCAAACTAAGCAGTGGCCATCTTGCAAAGGACCTCTGTTAGACTTTGAAGTAAATTGAACAAAACCAAATTGAAACCACTTTATGTCTGAACAAAAGTTTGCATGTGGGCTGGGGTTTCTCATACTCCAAAGTCATTGTTTTGCATTTATTTGGCTTCAGAGAATTCCTAGTGGATGCTAATGACCAGACAACATTCACTGAGAGACAAGCCAAATCCATGCTGAAAATAAGGGATGTCTACAGCCATGACTGCTAGGTCATGCCAGGAAAATGTCATATGTACAACCAGTCCAGCCAAAATCACCTCCATGGGAATGGCCTATTTTTAAGCTATTTGACACCATCTGCTTGACTATTTACCATTAAAGTAGTGTGTCCTTTTCCAGATTTTGAGACAATGACCAGACAGTCTCTGTCCAGAGAGTAGTCAGGAAATGTGACAGCCTCCTGAGCTGGTCAGGTAGCTCTGCCTCAATGTAGACTAAGCACATCAAAGAGGCTTTGCAATCTTTACTGTTTGATTTTTATCCAAACACAAACCAGCAGAAGGTAACCGGCTTCTGGGGAGAAAACACCGGCCTGCTGGGTGAGATGTGAGAAAAAAGCCAATCTTCCTCTCTCTGCTGTACCCCTGCAGCCTGTACTCCTGCTGTCACTTGCTCTGCATGCCACCGTCAGGTCCACACAGATCTCTTCCCTCCTCCCTTGCAATGTGCTTCAGGTGAAATAGATTCAGTCTCACCTCCAAACAAACTAGGCCTGGGCTGTAGCAGCCAGGACAAGCCACACAGGCATCTTCCTTCCTCATGCCCACCCACTGGCCATAAGAAACGAGCACACAGTAAGCTGCAAAGAGCTACATAAATCTGCCCCAAGAGCACAGCATACATTTCAAGGATGACCTACAGTTACGGAGGATCACTGCACACATTTCACAGGAATAGAGGCAACTCCCTCCCTCCATATCTCTTACTGCTGGCATGACACAAAACTGCCCTGGTGAGGCAGCTTTGGCAGCTCTATGGCCTTTGCTAAGAGTACACCTTTCTGGTTGGAGGTGTGACAGTTGATACTGGACATAGGAAAAAATTTCAGGATGGCAGCAGCTGAAGGGCTTGCCTGTCCAAATAGGAAAGCAGAAAAGACCCTTTACCATGAGGTTGTTCATGTTTCATCTCAAAGAACAGAGTGTCCCAGCTCACTGCTCAAGACTCCTACATCCAATTCTAACCACAGCTGCCTGGGGATAGAGCATCCAGCAGCCTGCCTTGGACTCCATGGCCCAATTGGTGGTTTGTGTGGCACTGCATGGGCTGTTTTTCTTTGGCATGGAGGACTAGAGAGGGCTGTTCCCTGACAGGTCAGACTTCCCCATAAGAAACGTCTTTCCCCACTCAGCTCTAGACCTGCAACCTATCACTGTACATAGTACATGAGGGAGAAGTCACACAAGAACCACCTGAAGTCTGCCACGCAGAGAGTGGGTTTCCACCTTGGTGCTGTGAGGGACAGAGGTGGTCTCCGCTCCTTTGAGGACAGCAGCAGCAGCTCAAGTCCTTCTGCGCCAGAAGCAAGAACAGTCAAGATACAACAAAGAGGCACAAATCAAAAGAGCATTAACGTCCTTGACAATTAGCCCTCCCTAATGAGTTACTGTAATTTATGCATCAGGCTTTGCACGGCTGGGGCACAGGAAATGCTATTGTCAAAAATACTCTCCACATCAGCTGGTCTGAACAGAACGGTGGCATCTGCTGAAGGGGGAATGATGGCACACCTACTGAACACAGGATTACAATTTGCCATCAGCATGAGTGTACAGCCTCTCAAAGCAATGTGGTAGTTCCTCTCAATTCCTGTATCACTCCTACCTTCTTGGGGGAATTTAAACTCCTTGGCAGAAAGAGAAGTGGATGTGGGGGTAAAGGGGCAGGAACTGTTTGCAGTATCAGATGTTGCTTAAAGCTCTACCCTGGTGAGAAGGTTATCTTCGGTAAATAGTAATGGATAAACATTGTCAGGGTCTCAGGAAAAGGGAAGATTCCTGAACCTATGGTTCTTAAAGGATTAATTTACTGAGATGGGTCTTGCTCAGAAGTTGATAACTCATTATCTGTCATTACTTCTCAAAGAAAACATCAGACTAGGTGCAAAGTGATGCTTAAGGAAGACCACAGACATCAAACTCTGCAAACTGGATCCCAGTCTTGTTTACCAGATGTGAAAAGCTGAAGAAGTCAACAGAGCATGAGAAGCAGGGAGCAGATCAGCAGCTGGTCTGAAATTGCTATATTTGCTAGGCACAAATATTGCTTGCCTTCCTAAATTCCCATTCGATCCTGCAATCCTTTCATTGCTAGTAATTCCAAGTAGTTAAGAAAACAGCAAATATGGAAAGGTTAAAAAGAAATTTTCAATTTTGCTCAGAAATCAAACCCAAGAATTTGGGTTGATCTGAGCTCCTCCAGCAGGTGGTACAGAAAGTATGCATCTGTCTTGCGGATATCTCTTGCATTGCACTATTTTACTACTTCCAAGATCCTTCCTGTGTTGGAATCCACAGAAATCACTCTACATTCATCCTCTTTGCAAAACAAAAAAT
The DNA here is from genome assembly GCA_008033365.1 of Pseudorectes ferrugineus. Lineage (NCBI taxonomy): Eukaryota > Metazoa > Chordata > Aves > Passeriformes > Pseudorectes > Pseudorectes ferrugineus. The sequence continues at coordinate 25,494 of QWTY01002724.1, forward strand.
AATTCATCCTTATTTCACACACCCCCTCCAGCAACTCTATCCTACTCTGCTCCATTAAGTGTATTCATACTAGCATCAAAGCATCTTCTGAAAAGATGTATTTGGAGAACAAAAGTAACAAGTTTATTAGAAAGGGGTTTTTTATCTCCCACCTCCCATTTTCACTGTGATCTCTGTTTTCCCCCAACCCTCTCCCTTTTTGTACTGTGGAAAAAATCGATTAAGCTCTCTAGTATACATATTGCTGCAAACCTCATTCTCCTCCTGGAGATTTCTTCAGCTGTCAGGAGACACTTGTCCCCTTTGCTAGCATTGTTGGAGTGGCCTGCTAGGCTAAGGGGGTGGGGAAAACGGAGTTAGAGCCTGGCAGATGCCTTTTTTGTCAAAGACAAAAGACCCCCTGCCATCCTCTCCACTTTTCAGTACTTTCATCCACGTTGGATCAAAGTGCTATTCTGCATATGAAAGGAACCTGGCATTATTCACTTCAAATTAGCCTATCGCCATCCTGCTAGCCTCCAAGTCTTCCAAACAAAAGCGCTCACATCTGTTCCATCATTTGCCTCATCTTCGGGGTTTTTTTTTCTTTCTGCTCTCAGTTTTTGAGGGCCATTCAGCCCCTTGAATTATAGTCTGGTGAGCATCTTCCTTGCTCTGGGATCGTTCAGCCGAACAATTTGCTTTTAATTGTCTTAAGGAATCATGGGCTGCTTTTGGGTCCTTCCCAGAGACTAACTGCATCCATTACAGCTTCCATTCAGCCTCTTCAGCCAATTCTTTCCCTTTTTCTCCTCCTTCTCAAAAGCATGTTTCTCTCCTTGCTCTTCACCTGGAGGAGACCATTGCTTCTCTGGGCCAATGAACACTATTGCCCCAAATCAAAGCGGGCCTTAAATCAAAAGCATCATGACTATCAAAGTCAATAATCCTCCTTTGTCATGGTAATGATCCAGGAGGCCAAGTGTTGAGAAGAAAGCAGGATTTCTTGCTCCAGTGTGATGCAGCTCCTTGGAAGTCTAGTGAGCCTTCAACAGAAAGTTGGAACTGGCAATGCCAGAGCCTGGAAACCTGAACCCACCTACCATGAAGAGCCCTGCAAACACCAGCCTGCACACACAGGCAGGAGAAGTCTGGTTTTAGCATGGGCTGAAAATGGCCAAAGGAGGTTTAACCCACCATCTGCAGCCTTCAGAGCAGTCTAAGTCACTTTCAGAGCTGTTGCTTTAGTAATGAAGAGAGAAAAATGAAGCAAATTCCCAAACTTGGACCACTTCTGTGAGAAAGACTGGATTGAAGCAGAGACAGGTTGTGCAAGGTGCCCGCCCAGCAGACAAGAGACAAACAGTAGAAATCAATGAAACAAAAGGAAAGGGAAACTACTTTAGGTTACTTATGAGCTACACATTTCCCATGGGCTTCGTATAATTTATATTTGGTTTTTTTTTCTGAAAGCCAGCATTGCAAGTAGAGGGAGCACCTTTTCTGTAGCAGGATCATCCAAGTCACTTAGATGACATCCAGTTTGCCTCAAGTCAGACACAAAGATGCTGACACAGGTAAAGGTAGTGAAGAATTTGATCTCTGTCTCTGCTAACAAACTCACACTAACACATCTTATGCCAAATTCTTGCAGTGTGTCTTTCCAGAACCCAACAACAGACACTTAAATTTTTCAGTTGTTATCTGGAATTTAAATGGGAATACACAAACCAACCGTTTTTCAACGAAGAGCTATAAAAACAAGGCTTTAAAAGCAATGAATGGATTTTTCATTCTCTTCTTATTGCAGGAGGATGGTTGATAATGTCGAATCAGAGGAACACTACTTACAGCACTGCTGGAAGAAGTGCAACCCATTTACTTGTAATAGACTGCACTAATACATAGCCTTTCGTCTGAGTAATTTACACTGGTTTACAGTGTAAAATGTAATTTTTATGTTTCCACTGACGGCAGCAGAAATAAACGCCCCACTATGTGCTGAACGTGGAATAAGACAAGCAGTGGTATAGACTGTTCCCATTTCTCAGGGTGGCTTGTAATTCACATCTAGACACCTCCAAGACCTTGCTGGAACTTGCTCCCATCTTTCTATAGGGCTAATTATGTGGCTATGAACCTGCAGCTGCACTCGTCCTGAGAACTCTCCATCTAAGCTTATTGGGATTCCTCCCTGTGCTTCAGGAATCTCCCAAGCTGTCATGAAGTGCACTCTCGTACAGAAAATCCTTGAACTGGTGATCCGTATATGCACATTACTAGAGGTGGATTAAACTTCTTTTTTTTAAATTCTGTCTTTGTTAAAGATTTTGTAAATGTTAGCAAAGTTTGTTTCTAAAACCTTCACATATCAAATCTTCACCAGATACATTTTTACTTCAAGAAGCAGAACTAGGGACTAGCCCTTTGCCTAATTTAAGGTTTCTACAGTCCTGAAGCAAAGTCAAAGGCAAAACCCCCACCCCGTTTTCAACCTCCTACACTTAGAATTCCTACTCGTCTCCTACTCGGCATTTCTTCAGTTAGCAATGTCCAGCTTCAAAATCATATTTGGGAACAGTGATCCAAATGAAAAGGAATTACTAACAATCCTGATTTCTGTTAGAATATGCGCATTTTCCAATTTAAAGAACTGTCTAACCAGTACACTAGTAGCAATCGTTTCTTTCTTTTGCCCAATATTTATTTCACAAGACACTTTACAGAACCATCTCAAGACTGTATTAAAAGAATAACCAAGTCGCAAAGCAAAAAAACCTTAAACTAGGGTTTCTTGGGCTGATACTAGCTATATTTTTAAAATTCAACATCTGCAATTGATGTTTTAGTTGGCATTTTGTTTGTTTGTTTGTTTGAAATAATCTTCTACTAAAATAGTTGCTTTGGTCCACTTCCTCCTTCCTCCTTTCCACTGGATACTCTTAAATGTAGTTGAAACAAAACTAAAATACTGAGGTTAATTAAACAGACTTGGTTTTTTTACACTTTTTAACATCCGCAGAGGAAAATTCTCTTAGAAATGAAACGATTTGGCTTTCCAACTGTCAAAAGCATGTAAAAAAAATGTAGAAATGATGACACTTCACTGTGTTTGTGACTGTAAGGAGAAGGCAGTAAAACTGCTGAAGACTACCTATCTTTCACAGCTTCAAGGACAACATTTAGAAGAACTTTTTATCTTCCTGACCCACAATTACAGAAACTAAACAAACTTGGTATTGATGACCTGGGATTTAGCCACCATGTTTTTTCACTCAGTGCTCACAGGTGCTCTTTGGAGTGCTGCTAGATGAAAGAAAAATTCTTACAAGTCCCTGCTTGCCTTCACTATTTTTTTATTTGACCTCTCTACCACAGGCCATGTATAGCTTAGGACTAAACAACAGTTTGGAAGATTGCTAGAAGTAATATGGCTTAGAAATTTAGAATACCAAACATACTCTCACCAGTACTTGTACACCTTTTTTTTGGTGGAATGGAGTATTTCAGAACACAAATTTTTAATCGGTTGTAATGCTTCCCCCTCTCTCTGCAAAACTGATGCAAAACATTACTTGCACGATTCCTGTAAGTGTGAGCAAATCAAGACTATAAATTACTAGAGTAAACAACCTAACCTTGCAACGTCATGAACTGGCCCAGACAGTTATCATATGTCTTCTGGTAACCACGCAACAAGATCTTTGGATTTTCTTGAAGTTCTGCCAGCCGGGAAAGCATGTTCCATATAAAACACTCAGCACTGATAAAACATTTTTCCACTCAATAGAACAACTAGGCCAGGACTTTGGCTGCTGTTCCAAATGGAACAACAAATTTGAACCAGTGTTTATGTTATAGGGCACTAGAAGCATCTTTAAGAGAAGGTTCTGGCTTCTCAACGGAGCGCAGCAGAACACCAGATGACCTTTTCCATGGGTACAGGGGTGAAAGGGAGAATTTACGTTATATTTATATGTTGTTATATATTGTTAGACTTGCCAAGAAAAACCTCAAACAAGAACTGCTGGAATGGTCCCTAGCTGGTTTCAAACAGATCAAAGGCTGGAAGTTCTCAATGCAAAAGCTTTCCAAGAGGAATAGCTGACAAAATTTTCAAATAGTGAGACACAGGCCTAAATCTGTGTTCTTCATAGTAACTGTGAGCTCAGCCACATAGAAAAAAAAGCATATTCTAAAGTAGGATGGGAATTCACAGGCCACCAGCTGTGCAGTGAGAACACCCTGAGATGATATTCTTGGAATGAGTCACCTGGATCCACTGCCAGATGACACCTCCACTCACCTCCCTGGCTGTCCACATTAGGACATGACCAGTTGTCCAAATTTACCCAATATACCAAGTTGTGTTTGTGAAAAAAATCTAAAATATTTTTATTTTCAGACCCAGGAAAACCAATCTGCTGCCAATGAGATCAGGGAACTGCTGAGTGTTTGGCACTTCTGAACAAAAGGCTAGACAGTATGGGGGGGTGTTTCGTTTTTTTCTTTGTTTTGTTCTTGAAAAGGATTGTTGCATGCCAACAAGGACCCCTCAGGAATTTTAAGTGGCTGTCTAAATTCAACTGATTTGCAACACATCTCATATCAGGTAAGCTGTTGCTGTCAAAATATGGAAGATTTTAACCTGTGGGCTTCTGAGCCAGTTTCAATGAATCCAAAGCCAGAAGAAAAGATTCTATTTTCCTCTGCTAGCCCTGAGACTTGTCCACTGTGCTACATGCCTTTATTACTCAGATTCCCCTGCTGCCTACATTTAAAAATAAAAGTGTTATATCATCAAAATATAACTGCAGTCCATCAAGATATGAAGTCAGTGGGATGCTAGCTCAAATTGAATAGCAGAAGCATTATTAAAGGTATCCTCCATCACTACCACTTAGAATGGACAAAAAAAAAAGGTATTGCAGGATATTGTGAGGCAAAAAAGCCATCAGAATATCTCTGAACTCAAACCTTTTACACCAACTAAACAGAAATTTCTTAATCACCTCACTGAACAAGGCAGACAACTGTTCCAACAGCTAACCCTGTCTTCTTTAGCACTTTTGAGCCCTAGATAGTCAAATAATTTTTTTAAAGGCCAAGGCAGGCCACCTTCCCCACAGCAGTTCCAGCACATGGTCACACACACTTACTGTCAGGGTAAGTGTCCTGGATAAACATTTTCTCAAAGATCCCTGAGAAAAGCAGAGCTATCTGCCAAGAGCTCAGAATTTTCACAAAGTCACCATGATTACGTAAGTCTGACTGTCAAGATTAAAATGGTCCAAGATAAGCAGGCAGGCTCTGGGGTGTGATGAAATGAACAGAAACAAGAACAAAGCATGTCATGATTTATCTTATGGGCATGTTAAACTTTGGCCTCAGAAGTGAATAACTGGGTAGCTTTCTTGGGCTACGCAGGGCAATGCTTTTCAGAAATTATGTGAAAAAAGCCACAGTGCAACTGGTATCAACTCAACCAGCAACTGTCTGTATGGAAAAATGCAAGAATATATTGACTTCTGGTCTGTAACTTTCAGCACCAAAGCAAAAAGCTCTGGTGCAAAAGATTGGAAAGGTATAATGGGATGTGAATCCTCTTCCTCCAAACGCAATTTTGGAAGTAACAAACAATATTGTACAACAGCAGTTGCTTAGCGAGTAGTTGCTAAAACTGTGACATAAACAAAACCAGCAGCAGGTAATCAGGGAAAAATAATTCAAGTGGCTAAAATATTTGCCCTGCCCAAGCTAGGTAAATTCTGACAAGCTGTACTTAAGGACTTAATGGGATCTTTCCCAGGCATTCCCAAGTGATTCAACTCCATTTTTTGAACAACAAACTCTCAAGAAGGTCTGTACAGCATAGGCATGAGATTTGCACTACAAAGTCTAGTCTTAAAACTTACATTTGAATGCGAACACAACATAGACAAAGTCCTGGGTTAAATTTCATTACTGTTATCCACCCCAAAGGTCTGCTGAAGTATGCCTCCCTCCTGTGTCATTACATTGTTAGCAGTGTGCACATTCTCAGTGTCAGGCAACACCTACTGGAGCTCCTTACGCTTCTGTCTCTTCAGTTAAAATCTGAGATGCAGCTCCACAAGCCTTGTGTCTATGCGGTGTTGTGACACTGGATTAAGGATAAAAGAGTTCAGAGATTACCTCCCTCTGGATTGTGACACAGAATAAGTAACATAAAGCAGATACTCAGCCCTTGCAATATTCTACATATCCCACACCATAAATGCTCTACAGGATTTTTTAAAGTATTCATACACGTGAAAGGATTAAAACACTCCTCCCAAACTCATATGCAAGGAAAATAAAGCTAGCATTGAGAAACTTGTGTCAAAATCCATCAGACAGAAGAAAGAAACTCTCATAAACATGTACTCCTACAAATTCTTCATTTGATCATCTTAGGAAAAGTGCTGCCCTGTTGGTATTTTTGACTCATCTGTAAACTTTCTAACTAACAATAATTCCTGACACGAATTTGCCTCCTAAGAATAGGACATGTGTTTGAGAGCCAGCGACGTGTCATTCCCAGGAAAGCAATCTTTTCCCAGAGTCATTAACAGTGAGGGCCCCCACGGACTAGGTTGTGTCACAGCTCACAGGTAGCCCAATCCAGCCCTTCTCCAGGACTACACACACCAGAATGCCACAACACAGGGCACTCTAATGCTGCGGTGTTCTCACACTGCATTCTGTCAGGGGTCTGTTTCCAAAGTTGTGCTCCTTTGCCCTTCAAAGCAACCCTAACTCCAAACTTCCCCTTCCTTTCTAGCAGCTACTCTTTTCTCAGATGCACTAGCTTGCTCTTTTACTTGAGCCCACATTTGGGAGTATTTTTGTCTTCTTACACATGAGTAGGACAGGGAACTCACTGATGACAGAGAAATGTCAGTATTACTTCTTGCCTAATTTTTTCAGACACAGCAGTGTTTCATCTGGGAAGAAAAGCCCACAACAGGCCTGCTAGTGTAGGAATCTTCCTAGATATTACCCTAAAAACACTCATCCAAAACCACTCATCAGCCAATACCAGACTTGTGTTGCTCCCAACCATGCCCATTTTTCAGGATCTGCACCATTCAAGATTTAATAAAACTAAACAGAAACCTAACAGAACAGAGATTTCCTGTTCAGAACATGTCATATCTATTATGTTGTTCAACGCATTTGGTGCTAAAAAGTAAATTCACATCAAACAACTTGTTAGGAAACCTTATATAGAATAACATCTGTTTGTGACAGATTAAACAAGGAAAGAAATCACCATCCCTCAGAACTGCATTTCAAACTCTTATATAAATCCCCAAAAAAACTCAGAAACGTGGTCACACTTCCAGAACCTGCTGAGAGATTTGAAATTAGTGTAAAAAGGAAATTTAAGTTTTTGAAGAGATTTCAGAAGCCACTGGATACTTAGCACATCAGCCCCACTGCGATCTCTGTGAGCCCAAACTACAGTGAGTGCATGTGAATTTCAAGCATAGAGGGCATTAAAGCCTTTTGTCATGTGCATGCACACCACTCTCCAAAAATTCAGCCCTAACCAGCTACAGACTTCCAGCTGAACAATGCTGAAGATTAGGTGTAACACTCGCTAGTGTCTCACTTCATTGCTTCTACTTGCCTTCTTGCACTCAAAAATAGGATTTCACACTATATGAGCACATTGAGCTGGTTCTGATACATTGGCTGAAGCCTTTCTTCCTGCTGCACAAACTGAAGCTCTATATAAATTCCCTTCCTTTTCCATTCCAAGCCCCCTCTCCAGGCATAGTCTTCCCCTTCTGCTTGTTTGTGACCTGCTGGCATCCACTTTGACTGTGTGACTATCCAAACAAGCCACAGAGTCGATGAAAGTGCCATTGGTGGGCTGGAGACCTGACAAGTCTAGTCAGAGCTCACTCAGTTTAATGTTCCCAGTTTCCTGCTGCTCCAGAGGTGGGAAGAAGGGTAGGGTCCATTCCTGATGGTCACATGCTAAGTGCTGTCACATTTGCTGTTTATAATCAGGCTCTCCATACCTCCTGGACGCAACAGCAAAAGGTGTCAGTATTTCAGTATGAAATTTGAGTTGCAGCGGTGATGTATCAGATTCTCCTGACACGGCAGTATTGGTTCTCTGCCTGATGACAAGAAGCACTGTGGAAGGAAGTGCTTGCACAACCATACATAAATGGTGAGAGTGAGATCAGAGGGAAACAACTCACTCCCTTGGTATGTCCTCTGGTCAGCATCAAAGCTTAGTACCAAACCCAGAACCCCAATCCTCTGCAGCCTCTACTGCAATCCCCCTGTACAATTCCTTGCAGGAGACCTTTCAGATGAAGTGGACAGAACTGCTACCTGAGAACAGTCCTGCTTGCCTTGTTCACACCAGAACAGTGCAAGCTCACAAACACAAAAATAGCAGCACCACTGCTCAAAAGGCACAAACCTGAGTCATACACCAGGCTCACAGCTGGCATGTCCAACTGTATACACATTCCTGAACACTTCAAATCGAGTAAAACAAACCTTGAAGGCTGTACACCCTGGCAAGTAACTACTTCATTCTCTGTCCTTGGCTAGGGAAACAAGCCATTCCAGCAATGGGACATGGCACTTCTCTCAAGCCCTCTTTTTGCATGAAGGACAGTCAGATAAATGTCAATCCAAATAATAAATGTGTTCCCAGCCTGTCTGATACACAGCCTCTGCTGGGAATATATCACCCCTCTGCTGAGGCCCTTAGAAAATATTTTAGCCCCTTTATTTTTCACTCAGGATGGAATACACAGACAATTTTACTTATGTTTCAGTTAATCCAGGCCCATGTTTTCAGTTTACTCAGCAATCACATAGCTCTGCTCCAGAGGCCCTCAAAATTTTGTCAGCACAGTCTTTTATCTTGAATGGCTTCATGAAACTCAAAAGCCACTGGGCCAACCCTCAATACATTGTGTCAAAGATGTATTTGGTGCAGCTCAGTGTTGATTTAAATTGTGGTCAGACAGAGGAGTCATCCAGGGACACCAGGCGATCGTACATGAAATGACTGCACATTTTGAAAACCATCATCAAAAATCAGACCTAAACAATCATGAAATAAAAATAATTCATACTTTAAGCCCATCATAATTTTTTTCTGTACTGATGGAATTGTTGCAACAGCACCGCACAAAATGTTCTGCAATTCTCCACCAGCGGAAAGGCCTCATTCAATTTCAATTCAAAAAAGCTGAAAAACTGATATAAGTGCTGACATGTTTGACCTTTGTAACATTTGAAAATCGTTTTAATTCAACTCTCTGTTTAACAATTTCCCGGGCCATGGCTTTTATCTTGTTAAAGACTGTTACTACGTTTGCCTAGCTCAGTTTCCTTGGATCTCATTCGTTTTCCATCGAAGTTCAAAAAGGCTGCCTAGCAGTTTGTAGTATCCTGCACTAGTTCCTTTAGAAGCCTTGGCTGTGTATGCCTGCTTCTGCCGGTTTTAAAATGGTTAGTTTTACCAGGTATCCTCTCACCCTCCCCTCATCAGTAAATTTCTGGCTAAATCAGTATCAGTTATATTCTTTTCCTGATGGTCCATAATAGCACTGTTTTTTAAAAAAATATTTGCTTACTTCAGCCTTTCTACCATGCTCAGATAGTCCAAGGCTGTTCTTTCAAGTCCTTCTCTCTTTTCATTTTCCTTACTTACCTCCACAGCTTTTGCTCCCCTGCTGCAAAACAGTGCAATGAATATTTGTGCATAACGAGGGACTCTGCACCAGGGCAGACCTGCTGGTGGACAGTCCTCAAAAAACCTGGCCGAGAAAAGCTGTTCAGAACATTTCTTGTTTCTGTCCATTCCATTTTCTTATCGCACTCATTAGACTTCATGGCTTTATCTACCCTAGAAGCAAATTCCTAATTTAACATGTCAATGAAAAAAAATGTTAAATGAACACCAATCTGTTCAGTCAATTTCCCTCATTTGGAAGGGAACATAAGCAACAAAGCATCAGCTGCATCAGTAACTGTTTTGGCTAAACCCAGAAAGTCCTCTGAAACTTTTATCCTAGTTTTGAATGGCAGCTAGACATTTACAGGTTACTAGAGGGGGCAGGAGCAGCAGTAGAAAGGAAGTCCCATGGTCATCTTCTGTAAAAAGCTTTTTCACAGTCTTTTAAATTCTTAACTGCTGACACAAGAAAATATCTCTGCTTTTGTCATGAGGGCCTTCATCCTCAGCCCCGTTCTCTTTAAAAACCAAACATGGGGTGTCTTTCAAAGGTGTCGGCAAGCACTACAGCTAACACACAAAAGAAACCTTGCAGAAAGCACACACTCTGGAGAGGGGAGAAAAACCCCACAGCCAACAAACAGCCCAAGTGCTACCACCAGGTTCCCTTTTCACAGAGTGACCAGATGGATGCACCAAGCCTGTTGAAACTGCTCACCAGGAACTACCACAAACTTGGACCATGGGCTCACTACTGGCACTAAAGCTTCTAACTGCAAAAGTCCCCCTCTGCAGATGTGAAACATCATGATCTCAGACGCACTGCTAGAGCTGTTTAGGGTAGAGCTCCCAAAACATTTGCTGCTTCTCTCTCCAAGCAATGCACACCAAACATGGACTTTAGCTAGAGCTCACATACCACCCTGTGCTACTGTGCACAGCTGTACCACGGCTCAGAGAGTCTGCAGTCACACGTGGCTTGTGACTCGGGCAGCACTGCAAAATGTCAGACACTGAGATACGAGCACTGCGTTCAGGGTCACTGCACAAACCAGCACAGCTGAATGAACTAAAACACCATAATCCTTCCACATTTCATTTTATTCTTCATATGTTCTGACATTATTTAATAATTATTTCCTATCCAGCAAATGCTTATGGGATTTACTACATTGATGGAATAAATGCACAATTACAATTCATTTGTAACATTTCTGACAAATTTGGGTTTCAAGCCTGTCATCTCTCTTGAGCTCCCAAACCAAAAGAGCACTGAAATCAAAGGACTTTTTAGACTTAGAAACAGGCAGTATGTTTAGGCAAGCTAATTTATGAGGTCTTCCCAGGACAGGGGCTCTCACTGCAAACTGAATGTGCCTTTCTGTAATAGTCTAATGAGCTAAAAATAACAAAATGGATTGCGAACTCCTGGGTCTCTGTCTCAGCACATGAAGATTTATTATGACAAATTTTGGTGGTTTTTT
>QWTY01002725.1:0-23476 GCA_008033365.1 Pseudorectes ferrugineus
TGTTTGCACCAGGGCTGTGACTGCATGGAGACACAGCCCATAAACAAAGTCAGGCCCGTTGATTTTATTTACATCCCTTGGAAAACTAATATACTTAAGTTAGAGGTATAGCTGAGAACGCTCTTGATGATGGGGGATATTGCTTGTTTCCAAAATTTAGTTTTAGAAATATAAAAATCCCCCATCATTTATTCTTCAGTTCACAAATCTTAATTGCTAGTGGTCCTTCTCTTTCTTCAGACTATGGATGATATGTCACTTGGATCTTCAGCCTCGTCCTCCAGCTAAGACAGAAGAGAAAGCTGCCTTCACTAAGCCACTGAAAACAAAGAAATAACTCAATCTACTTCGAAAAACTCAAGGGACAGAGGATAGTTACGAAATAACTGGGGGAGGAAACCAGCTTTGCAGTCTTCCACATCCAGTCAAAAAGAAGGAGTAGAGGGAAAGGCAACCATTCATGCACCCACCAGGGAAGGGGGAGAATAATCCAATTTTAAGCAATGCCAGCTAAGACCCAGTGTATTCACCTGGACATCTCTTCTTTAGAAAGACTACAAGCAAGTCTTGCATAAGTAAAAAGGGCTTGAGTTTCATTTTAACAGGGTATAGTGTTTATCAAAAGAAATCTTGTTCAGCATTTGTTTTCATTTGTCCTTGGGAACGCCAGCACAAGCTGAGGCTTATGTTCCTTCTTGTACATGGAATGCAAAATCATCCATCTCATGCACAGCACAACGTGCCAATGAACAACATGGTTTAGCTCTGCAACGTCTCTGTTTCAGAGCAATGTTCAGAGCCATCATTTTGATTCTATAAACTGGTATTTATAAAATAAAGGTTGTTACACACTAAGGAGAAAAGCCACTGAGAGCAGAAGCCAGGGGACCCTTAGAGGATCAGCTGGCAGAAGGAAGGCGTTGGAGTTCACTGTGCTAATGGAGTCATAGGCACTCAGAAGGCAACATGTAATGAAAATTTTGCATATGTGTTTCCTAGAAACAAAGAATCCTCTGTGCTAGACCAATCCTATCAGCAGATCCATGCACAAAGCTCTGTGCTGCTTTGGAGATCTACTGGCTTAAAACTGCAGAATCCTGCCCAAAGGGATGATAAACATCTATTTCAGCTTCTCAACTCAGCACTGGCACCTCAACCCTTTCTCACCACCATCACCTTCCTCGAGGTTATATAAACATGGGTGACCATGACTGTGCTTTGTTTCTAACTCATTGCTCTGCTTGAGTGAAAGGTGTGGTATTTTTAAACGTTCACGAGCTCCAGGTGCCTAAATTCCACAGATATTCAATTTCCAAGATTTAAATAAGCTGGAGCTTCTTCTTTGGAGCTTTGCCCTCTAGAAAAACAAAACTTCATGAAAATTACTGATCTCACAGTAAAAACGACCTGATTTTCAAACAAAGCTGAGGTAAAACAGTTGCAAAACCTCCAAGCAACATCATCATTTTCAATCACTTACAAATCTCAGTACTGGGGAAATCAGTGGGGTAGAAACTCATCCACACAAAAAGAACATAATAATTAGTGATTCAAATGTTTTATCTGAGAATGAACCCAGGGGGTACCAGAGTCTTTTTTAACCCCAGTCCTGAACAAAAATAGCATGCTTAAGTCTTAATTTTGTTGGCTTATTTTTCCTTTTCTGCAGGAATTTCATTAGTGCTTTCCTTTAAAGCTCTCCCAGGACTCGGATATGTGCCCGGAGAGCTTTTAAAGGGAAAGCGCTTACTTGCTTGGCATCTCCTTCCAGCCCCTCCTAGCTCTAATTACAAGGTACAGATTAAAAATACAAATTAGTTTTATCATTGCATCCTTGGCCTTTTGGGAAAAAAAAAAAAAAAAACCCACACACAACAAAAACATAAACAAAAACCAAAAGAAAAAAAAAAAATCAGTGGAGCTTCCAACCTAAGGTAAAATGTTGAAGTCAGCAGCTTGTACTGGGAGAGGGGGAAAGAAAAGATGAAGTCCAATTTAAAAAAAATTCCAGTACAAAGCTCACATGCCCGTGGCAGTCTTGCTTGAGTACAAAGTTGTACAGCATGCAGGTGACATAATTAGGTCACTGGGGGCAAGGCTTCTTAGAACTATTATATAAAGAAATCCATAAAAGTTCTCAAATCACAAATCTTCCAGGTTACAAGAAGGTTCAAACCAGCAACTCTGCAAGCAAACAGCAACTCTCTGGAGTAAGTCCTTCCTGGCAACATAAAGCATTGCAGTTATATGATCTGGCTAACTAGTTGCTTTCCATCATTATTCTCTTCTCCACCTGCAATTATTTATGGGATCCTGCTAAATGTATCTTACAACTTTGTCACTGAACACAAAACTATATTAAAACCATTAAAGGTGAACTATTATTGGTGTTTCCCTGTCATTTGAGGATGAGGAATGACATTGCTCATATAACAAAAGTGGCTAATAAGAGACTTTTCAGGTGGGATTTTCAGAAGTGTCTAAAGGGAGCACTGAAAATAATGACCTTTCCTGTTCAGCATTTGCTGATGATAGCTAATGGATGATATTTAACTCAATGGATGATATCTAATGCATGATATCTCAAAGGGATGATATCTAATAATCAAAATCTAATGGAACTGAAACCAAGTGTGAGCTGGACATTCACACATGAGAACAGCACAGATTGTGCTGGGAGGGAGGGACCCCAGCTTTGGGATCACAGTCTGTGCTGACAACTGCCTCTGCTGGCCCAACACTCTCAAAAATTATTGGGGAGTCAGTGACAGGTGGAGGAACTGTAAAATAACATCTGTCCTGCTCCTTTAGAACTTTCAGTCCTTCAGGGTTAAGAGGTATGTGAAATTCAAGGCGCACACATGGTTCCCCTTTAGGAAAGCACTGTGAAGTAAAAGAGTACCTAAACGCAGCAAACCACAACAATCTCCTGTTCTCTGCAGCAGTCTCAGTTCCATTACTCTGAAGCACTTCATAATTAATTCAGAACATGCTGGACTGCTGGATTGACAAGTGTCATAATAAAAAAGAGCAAACAGAAAAGGAACCAACTAAAGAAATAACTTGCTTAGGACAGAAAACTAAGTATTGTTCTTATCACCTCTAGCTAATCCCAACACTCGGAACAAGACACCAGCATCAGGATATACTTAACAGCAGCCTGTCTACACCACTGTTACAACTGCATAAATCATCTCTTGATTATACTGTATCATTTCTTAATGAATGTACAGGAGCAAATCCCAGTACACTTCTAAGCTGTGCCCTTAAAACTTCCAAACTCCCCTAAAACTCCCCAATTTCATATGAATTATTTTATATGTCTGCCAGCTAGAGCTGTTCTGTCCTCTCCATGGATATTCCATCTTCTGTCACCTGGAGCATACACAGCACTCTCCCACAGGGTCAGGCACAGACCTAGATTAATAATGCTAATGAAATATCTTCCCTGGATGACACAATTAACCCTAACTAAGGGACCTCTTTATTTTTAAAAAAAATCTCCTTCAAAGCAATTTTTCCTTTAGGCTTTTAAGCCAACCAGATAAATCCAACAGCTGGGAGAGTCCTGTAAATCAAACAGCCCCAATTTCCATACTGCAGCATCAGATAATACATTCAGCCAGTGCTGTTGTTGATAAGTTTGAAAGAGTTTTGTGTCACTGTATCTGCAAGCAAGTTCAGAATGAGGTGAACAAGTTGCCAAAATCTTGTTTCATTCCAAGATTAAGGGCTATAACAGAGGTCAAGTCTGTACCAGCTCCAAGCTTACATTTTTCTCTATATAGCAATTTTCCTTACTTCATTTTCTCCATATTCTTGCCTAGAACCATCACAAAGACCTGTGGCTGGGATTAAGTCTCTTCTACATATCCAAAAGGAAATGCTGTGGTTTTACTGTTAATAATCTAGCATTTATAGCCCTGCTGGTCTAGGGAAATAGTCTGTTCTGATCTCATATTTCCTGCTTGCAACAAACAGCACTATCCTTATTGCAACCACTTAATGCCATATTCACACCTTAGTAAACACAAGTATTTTCTCTTAAACTTAGAACCACCTCCAAAGAAAGCAGGTGTGATATTTCCTAAAATATATCTTGCTGTCAGCTACAGTATTTACCAATTAGCCAAGATCAATTAAAAAAATGCATTGACTCTCAACATTTAGTTGCAAGACACCAGATGGTAAAAATTAAAAAGCTCTGTTCTGGTGATTGAAGTTCAGGCTCTACCTAGATACCCAAAATGTTACTATCATTTGAATTTTAATTTTTGTGAGACTTTACCACGTTGAAGAGAGAGCCTTAACTGTACAAATCTCTTTCCTCTCACAGTACAGAGTCCACACACAAATAGCTAAAAATTACAGCACTGACACTGAGGTGAACTGCCCACACTTTCATCCTAATAGATTGTTAGCCTTGGAGGTGAGCTGGATCTAATTTAAATACTGGCACACACATAAAGTATTGCAGGTCCCAGCACTCAGCATAAAATCATGACATTTGGTTATGACACGTTTAGTTATTATGTACCTTTATAACATAAATGCTAAACATCTCGATGCTATACGAGGATGTTACAATTTTTAAGAAACATAATTTACATTTTAAATAGACTCCAAAATTCAGATACTCCTTCTAACATGAGGATACCAACATGAGGAATGTGGGACTGCTCAAGGTCAAACCTAATTACAAAGCCCGCTAAGATGAGGATCATTTTTTAAGCAGTGGGAAATTAAATTATTTGTCAGAGCTATCAGGCAGTAAATACCTGCCTGCTTTAATTGCTGTTGATACAGCCTAATAAAACTGGGAAAGGAAACGCTCAGGCTCAATTTCATTTCCCTTCCCAGGTCAAGTTCCGCCTACCAAGCCGCGGGCTGAGCTGGTGCTGGCTGCAGTGTCACCGACACCAGGGACGTGTCCCCTTCTCACCGGCTGACCCGGCCCCCTGCTCTTGGAAAACCTAGAACACACGTGCTCGGACACTGAGGAAAGTAGAGCTGTGCCTCTCCTGGATACACAGAGGCAAATAAAGGATTGAGCAGGGAGAAAATCCCGTGAAAACCTGGAGGATCTGTTCCGAGTGGGAGCGCGGCAGTGCTCGGCCAGGAGCCTGCGGCTGCTGCGCTGCTGCCATCCAGCGGGGCGGCTCGGCTGGGCACGGACAGCGATGGGGAGCGAGCGCTCAGTGAGCCACGGGCACAGGGACGCCCCTTCTGCACCTCGCTGTCAATGCCCAACAAGATTAAAGTTTGCAGAGAAAGTAAAATAAAGCAGGCGCTGAGTTAGAAGCCGCTGTAAGAGTCTGCTCCTTCTGCACGAGGACAAAAGAGGCACCTCCTGCCCTGACTCGCTCCTGATGCTGCCTGAGAAATCACTCACTCCATGGACTTGATCCACCTCGATCCTGCAGCTGTTTAGCTGTTTTAGGATGCTGGAGCTGACAGAGGAATGGTTACACAGAGCTTTGTAACGTGCAGGATCTTATCTGTCTTATACCAGCACAAATTTAAAGTCTCCAAATCTAGAATTTCATTGCAGTTAAAAATGGAAGTTCAGCACCTACCTTGCATAAACCCATTTGAAAAATCCTACTGGCTGCTAATCTGCTGTGATAGGTATCTAAATATCTTGTTAAATCTGGCTTTAAAAGCCTGTATCTGCCTTGTTTCAGTACTTGGGAGATCAGAATATGTGTAGAGCAAAATGAGACTGATATTCTGCTATCTACTTATCATCTCCTCATAGATAACAGAGGGGCTCAGAATTTGTAAATGATAGCATAACATTTTCATTATCAACATCATTACTTGTGGATGATGAAACAGAGACACTGACAACAATTTAAAGCCAACTCAGATTGTCAGGGTCTACAGGGCAATTTATGAAGAAGATAAATTTCTGATGCTAATAGGACTCTACATCAAGACATCAGTGGCACAAACTGCTCCAAATCAAGGAGAATGGGAGGGAAGCAGGGGGAAAGTGGTCTGACTTCAGACCAGGAGAGAGGAAAAAACAAAGCTTTCCTCAGTAGTTTTGCTGCACAATCAGTACTCTGCTCTGTGAGATGCAGCTGAGACAGAGAAACAAGTGTCAGTCTCTGTATTTTTCATACCCTCATATTTCCTGTAAAATTGCTACAAGAAACATAAAATGATCATTTAATTCACTTTTAATTTAACCCATCATTAAATTCCACAACAGAGAGTTCTCCCAAAGAGCAGCAGTGGTGTAGCAGGCAACAAAGAAGGGGATGATGCTTTATTTTTGGTGCATGGGAGGAAACAGGTGAACTGTGATAAACATCACTTACCAGTACTTGCTATTCAACTACACAATTGACAGAATGGGAGAATCATAATCCACGTTTCATCTGGTTTGACTGCTGAGCCTTCCTTTGGCTATTTTGGGGTTTGTGTAGCAGTTGGAAAGGCTGACACGATGTCCTCCCTGTACAGTGAACCTCCCAGAAAAGCAGGGGTACAACCAGAACCCCTCCACTCTCCAGAACGTCCTGGGTGCTGTAAATAACACTCTACTGGAGTCACAGGCAAAAGCTAGAGCTTCCCTGTGATTACAGGCTGTACATTGCACCAAGGCACCAAGTCAGCTTTTACCGAGAATCTGCAGGTGTATCTGCCTTTATTTGCTGCCATATGTTCAGTTCAGCTCCGTCTGAGACACCCAGCCCAGGACACTCTCAGTGCTTAATTTCAGGAGGACTCATTTAGGATAGTTGTGTTCTGTCAGTAAACAGATGTCCTTGATTTGCCTCTATACCAAAACACAACAGGCCCATTTACTTGTTTAAAAAGTTAACTGAAGCATTAAAGCCCAGGTAATTCACACACCCATACAAACATTGCAGAGACAAGACTTGCGCAGCACATAACATGAAGAATAATCTCAGCCCTTGCACATTTCTACCATGTTACTTCTTAACTGCATTTTTTTAGCACATGTTTGGATACAGGACAGCAGACTTCAATGAAAATGTACAATATATTATTTTATTCTAGTCAAGAGGTTACATAATCATTAGTGCAGACCTATTTATCTCCCTCTCGTTTCATCATTCAGAAATTTAAATGTGAGTTTTGAATTTCAATTGGCTTATCAAGTGCTCAACGACATCATGAGATCCTGTCTCCACTGAAAGGGATTTCTGCCTTTCTTCTTCCTTGAAGACTCATGTCCTGTTCACTCTATCATCCAGCCCTTTCACAAAGCAGATAGCTTAAGTCATCAGATTTATGCAAAAAAGACTAAGTAGCTCTCATTGCCCCAGAGAGCACTTTGCAATTGGATGCTGTTTTACACACACTCTCACTGAAGCAGTGTTTATCCTTGTGATTTTCACACTGATTTCTTTTTATATTCAGAATTTCTTTGTTCAATGCCTTATTTACAGCGTGTGATAACGTCAATGACCCCTTCTCTCCTGGAGGTCAGTACCTGCTGCCCCTCAACTCCCCAGTACCTTGATGTTACCTGTGCTTCACACTGCATGAAACAAGAGTCAGCCAATGGGTACACAATGCCTGTGCTCTCACCTCAGACAGAAGGACCCCATTTCTTCTCTCTCCATCCCCATAGCCAAGTAGCAAACCAATTCCTCCTCACCATGCTAATATAAGAGCAGTGGCAATTATCAATATCCACTCCCTCAGTACAACCACCTGCTGAGGCTGCCACAAACCAAACATCTTTCCATGGCTTGTCCCCTGACTGAATTCATCGTTTCACAACAGGCAGTTTTCCCTTGGTCAAGGAATGACCCTGCTAATAATATTTATTATCTAACAGATCTCAGACTGAAAGGTCATGTCATATTTCACAAAAAAATATAGTGAGCAAAACCTAATAAATAAGAATAAATGTCCTTTCTTTGCAGTGCCTTTTTACCAACTCAGCTAACAGACTCTGGACCAAGAAATGCTGGAAATAAGTTTGGGAAGGAGCTCACCAGTCCCTTGCCACCTCTGACAGGTGTGTACCTTTGCTGGCCAGCACAGTGCAGTGATGGTATTTCAGTGTGGTTTTTGCATAAATCACAGCCCAGCCACGAAGTCCCAGGCAAGGCAACCTAAACCTGACCTCTGGCTCTGTTCTGCAGCTGAGAGCTGTTTGTTCCCAAGACATGGAAGTGTTCACCATGCACACAAGGGTTTCATCCCCCATCTCTTAAATGAGAATAATCACACTTCCTTTGTAAAGCAGTTCATGTTGCTGACAAACACCTTACATTGCTTTGATTTGGCTGCCAGAGGAGTTACTCCAGCAGATCCCTGTTTATTTAGGCTGCACAATTTGGGGCAAAGACCCTTCTCTTTTTTGGAGAGACAATACAGAAAAAATGCTGAATCACCTTTATCCCCCTGAGAAACTGGTCCTTCTGCAGCCACAGTTCTTTTTAATGCTGCTTTGATGCTGTTCTTGCTACAGCCAAAAAGAAAAAATGGAAATGCTTTTGCAAAAAATCCTCCTCAGGTTTTGGGTTCTATCCAGAATTCAGTCAATCCAAATCCCTCGATAGTGGGGAAGGGTCAGGAAAATTCTTTCGCAGTCACTGCTGGATTAGATTTGTTGCCCCAGAAGAGGACATGTTTTCAGAGTAAACTCTGTTTTCTCTCTAGCTTGGCACAAACTACCATGTGATACAGTCTGATAAAAGGACGTTTCATTACATTAGCATAGCAGACTTATTTGTCAGTTGTAGACTAATTATCTTGGCTGCTTGTTTGGGGACTGTGGCATCCCTTGCAGTAAATTGCATTTTGCTGAGGGCAGCAATTTTACTCCATTTTTAAAGAATGTCAACACAAAGTTGTGGGGTCTTTTGTATTTCCAAATAAAATATTAAAAATAGCATGTGGTGGGGGGAGAAAAACAGCCCATCTGTCACAGTATTTCTGAATGAAATGTCAAACTATTGCTTTTTTCTATGTAGTTCAAACAACAAACAACATTGAACATAGGTCTGATAATAAAATCCACTATATTGCCTCCATATTTCTGAAACTTGGAAGTAGAACAAAAGCTGAAAAATTAACTCTATGCAAGTAAATTATTAAACTCTATTATCAGCAGCCATTCCTAAAAACAGACAACAGAGCTGGACACCCAGCCAAGCAAGTGACAATCCTAAAGAGCAACTTGTAGAGCAATCAGGCTTCTTTTTAAACAACACGCATTTAGAAACACGGAAAATAAAATTATCAGCTACGTTTTTTCCTCAGTGACACAAGAGTACTGACTCCAACAGGGTGCATGTAGAGAACAGCAAGGACCTCTTTCTACATTCAAACTCTTAAATGAGAAATTTCAGTTGACTTAATTTTTGTTGGGGTTTGTTTTGCTTTATTTTTTCCAGTTGGAAGCATACCAGGATCTGCTGGAAGTACTCAACAAACAGAAATCACTAGCATAGCCACAATTCATGCCAGACACTTGCGTTGCTGGGGTGAGTTAAGCCCACTGACATCACTTGCTCTTTTCTCAAATTATACTCTGACTCCATTTTAATATTTTCAGTAAATTATGTTTTGTAAAGACAAATCTGAGAAAACTTAGGAGTAGCAAGTGTCAGTGATGACACACAGTCTTAAGATCTTCTTGTTTGACCTCCTCAACATGGCAAGTCAGGAGAGACTTCATGTCCCATTCAGAGACAATCCAGGGACACCACAAAGTGGGACAGTCAGTGTCTGCTCTCCATCAGCCTTATTTCCTGTTATGTAGAAGGAAATCTCCTGAGAAAAGAAAGGAAGCTGTAGAAGAAGGGACGTACAGAGCGCAAAAGATGCTTTAAGGTTTTACATCCAATCTGAAAATAAAATGAACCCAAAAGACTACCTTGGTACATTTAGAGTTTTGCTTTACAATCACTTACAATTCCATTTTTGCTGTCAGGCAAAACCAGCCAACATGATGCAACACCCTACAAACAGCTGTTAACTCACCCCTGGTCTGCTGAACACAGATCCTGCCATTCCACCCCAGCTAATTTGCAACAGTTTGTGCAAAAAAAGACACTTAAAGAAATCTGCTTATTCCAAAACATTCACTGCATCTTAAGATGCTACTTGAAGGAAACACAGCTATAAAACAGAACTGGGATCAGGAAGATGCAAGCAGGAAACAAAGCTAAGCAAAATCCTGCCTCACACTTACCTGGTCAATCTTTCTCAAAATAACAACATAAATCAAAAGATCAGTGACCATCCATGGACTGCAAGGCATATGGATGATGTCCATAAGGGGGAAAAAAGGTGGAAATAAAGAAAGGAAATAAATAAAGAAAGGCAGGCCAAACACTTAAACAACAGAACTGTTGATCCTAGAATTTTCCACTCATAACTTCTGGCATTTCTGGAGGTATTGTTAAAGATTGCCACCCCGGAAGATAATGAATGTCAGGTGTAGCTTCCATCCCCAGTGTGATGAGGAGAGATTACCCTGCTGAAGCCTACAAGACACCTTTAATCTCCTGATTTAGAATCCATTGTCCGCTATCAGTTGTCACTCTCCTGAAGGAATGCAAGAATGCTGCCAAACACTGAAAAACAGACAGCTGCAGCAAAGGGCTACCGGCAGCAATCCCGAGGTGCTCTGCCAGCAAAACACTTAAATGTTAGTAAAAAAAAAGAAAAATTCCATCTCCAGGTTCTTCCATTATTAATTAAACATTTTCTGGTTTCCAAGAAGAACTGCTTGCTCAAACATGTCCTTGAAACAAGGCACATCAACACCACAAACTTTCAAAGTTAAAGTCAAGGGGCAGCTCTGTGGAGGAGAGAACACAGTGCTTGGCACAAGAGCAGAGCTGGGCACTTCTTGGAGTCTGAGTGGACCAGGCACAGGTGGGGTGTGTTTGATGCTACAGCCAAGGATGGCAACAGATTTCCTGCTCTTAAATACAAGGCGAATATTTTGTACCCACCCAAGCCAACATGCAGGGTCTGCCTGCCCTAGGCTGCCTCTGAACCACCCTTCACCAGGCAGCACAGACAAAACCAGACAGTCTAAATCACCAAATCAACAGAAACTGCTGCCCATTTCCACGGACATTTATTCAAGCCTGTGCAGCCACTCATTTGGGATGAAAGGCCTTACAATTACGTTGTAACAGGACTTTAAGTTTGGACAGGCTCTGCACTGCTATCACAATTAATGCAACCAAAAGGCTGTGGCAGTGCGGCCCAGCCAGTGAGCACAGACCTGGTGATCAATAGCAGAACAGGCCTTAAAACAGTTTCCATCCTTCAAAACGGCAGTGATTGCCAAGCACTGAATGGTGAATTCTGTGAGAATGACTGGTTTAAGCTTTAATAAAATCATAACTATGAAGTTTAACTTTTCTGCTGAGACGTATCTGGAGTAGGCTGGAAACTAAATCACAGAAGAATCACTTCAGTGGGGTCAGGACTTCATCTTAGGCAGGTCTTTTAATCATTTCAGAGCAAGGAACTCGATGCAAGTCCTTTACATCTCAATCTCTCGCCTTCATCACTCTGGCATCCATCCTCCCAAGGACTCAGCATGTTGACCTCCATGTAAACCCAGAACAGAGCATGTGCCGCTTTTTGTTGCATCACTTCACTCAAATGAACATCAAGGACAAGATCTCTTCCATTCTCTTGTGGATTTACACTTATCCAACCATTTCTTTCTCACATTAGCACAAGACTATCCATTTAAAATGTAATATTTTTTTCTGTTATCAGTTCTAAGTATGAGAGAAGTAGATTTAAAAGAAAAGACACAGAGTAAAGAAAGCTTTCCTGGTTAGAATTTTGGTCAATGGAATACAAAGATTATCATTTACTGCAGATGGCAGCTATGTAAAAAACATGATGGTGTCAATGTAAAATGAATAAAATAAAGACAGTATTTTCACAAGCTTTCCCCAATGGCTTTAAAATAAGGTCACTTTGATACTGCAGGACAGAGCTTGGTTTCAGCTTCCTGCTCTACAGTTTGCCATACTGGGCTTGGCCACTTGTATTAATTGAGACTCTGTCTTCTTTTTATTACAGAATTTCCCCCCCACTTTTGAAACAATGACATTTGATACATAAACCTGCACATTTACCAGTTTGTCTGTAATTCTCCCCCTCCCACCCCTCAGCTCCCAGGAATACACAAACCTTTTCATATGCAATCACATTCCATGCAGTTAAAGTGTACATTTTTGGAAAATGATACCAGAAGCTACACTTTACCCTATAAAACAGTAAATCAACACTGAATTGTTACTTACTGGTAACATAGCTACACATCTAATTTGAAGTCATTGTCAAAATCTGTCATATATATTAAAAGTTCTCATTGTTATTTAAGGAAAAAATAAAAAAAGGAAAATAACAAATATTCCTTATGCTTTTTTCTTCTCAAAAATAAATACACCAGCAAACTTCACACAGAGAATTCTGTTCCTTTTTGTCTTAAAGGGAACCTATTTCTCAACTGAATTGCTTTCCCTACCTTATTACTTGAAGAGATTACAGTCAGAGTTGTATATTGTAGCTCCCCTATATTTAGAAGCTGGGTAATAAACCACATAAATAGCACACTGAATAAAACATTAAGACATAAAAGGAGTTAAAAAGAACAAAGGGCTAAAGCTTATTGTGCAGTAACCATGTCTGACCCCTTGAAATACAAAGGACTCATAATTCTAGTTAGAAAAATGCAGAGTTGGGATTTAAATCAGGAGGAAGCCGGCGGTGGCTGAGTGCTGGAGCCCCTTCCACAGCCTTGCAGGGCCCTCTGGTGGAAATGGGAATCCATCCCGTGGCTGCCCAGCAGCACTGCTAAGAAAAACGATGATTCGACCCCAAAATAAGGGGAGAACAAGAAGCTGGGGTTTTCCTGTTTTCTTGAAAGCAGCAATATTTCTAACACAAAGCTGCATTTTTCAGCTCTCCTTTAAGAAGATTAAATCCTGGAGCCTGTGTAAGTAAAGAATTTTTCCTCTGACTCCAGTGGGGACAGAGTCTGTCCATAAAGCCCTGAAAGTAGAGTAAAAAAGTCCTTAAAGTTGTGAAAAACTGCAACTGATATTGAAAATTCTGCCCAAACATTTAGCAATTTCAGCAAAGCTGGAAGCATTTCAGGTGAGTATCATCACATAAAACAATCTGAAAAAGCCGAGCTGCACCAGTAATTCATGGCAGAAACTGCTCAGCTGGCTGTACCAGCTCAGGGTCTGCAGGGCCAGCCCTCACGTGAGCTGACCTGACAAAGTGTCTTGTCAATGCTTCTTCATTTGTGACTCAGAGCAGTGAGGTGGAAACAAACCTTTTCTGGTACTAAATGTATGTTGCTTCATCCAGCACAGCATGGAATTGATCATTATATTGATATTAGGTACTCAAGAGCCTGAAATACTACCCAGGTTTTTTTTTAAAAAAAGTAAAATTGGTGCTTATGCTTCCCTTAGCTATTGTTAGGGCAAAAGAAACTCTTCAGAAGGGTGTTCACAGCAACAAAGTCAGATGAACATTCTCACATGTCTTCTCCACACAGATGCACAAGGAAATAATCTGCACAAGCAGCATCTTCAGTGATCTAATGGTGATGAGAAGGAACATTTCTCCTCTACCTTTTGCCTTTTGACCCTGCCAGTCAAAGCCATTACAGTGTTCCAATGAAAAACAGGCTGCGGCCTCCAAGCTGGATTCAAGATCCAAACTGCCCAAGGCTTGGCTTGCAGGATTGAAAAGTCTCTCCCCTAACAGGTATTTGATGGTGGTGAATATTTCACAGAGCAAAAGAAAGAACCAGGTCTGTCTTACACTTTATTACAGCGAAGAGGCCTCCATTGTCAAAGGGACTGCTCAATGCCATTCTCTCCCACTTTTCAGGAGCAGGATGGCTATTGGGTCTGTAAGATTCAGTCTCTGTTCCTGCCTGAATGGGGCAGACAGCTGTCAAATGTCATTCTTTCAGGCACCATCTAGCATGACCTAGGTCAATAATTGTCTTTTCCCAGATCAGGCTCCTTAAAAACGGCAGTATTTTGAAAAGAAAAAGTCGATTCCCACTTTTCATCTTAAATTCTCTTGTCTGCTCTTAGTTAATAAAGTTCCTTAGCTGTAGTGAGTACACATTTATTTAAAGGTGCTGATGAAGTCAAGTACATCACTTGAAACACACTGATTGTCAGGAGCAGACACAACCTGTTCTTAAAAACCAGCTCCTCTCAAAGCATCCCAGGCTGGGCACCTCATGCTTCCCAGCTCAGCAGGTACCTGTCAGGTTACAGCTGCTGGACCTAAGGGACACAGGACAAAGCCTTTGCTGAACCCAAAGCTTGGATTCATCCCTCTAATGTGCTTCAGGACATTTTACTTTGAAAAATGTGAATGCTGCCTATTGACTGCAAAAATTTTATCTCAATTGCTATCCAAGAACATGCTAATTTGTATGAAATAAATGAGGCTAATTATTTGCTTTCCACAAAACAGGCTCTGCTAAAAGCTCTGAATTATTTGCTTTCCTGATGAACAAGGCAGCACCTTGCCCACATAATAGCTTCCATCAGAGATTTGATTATCCATTAGAAGGTCAATCTATGTGTTGTGTCAAGCAGCAAAGGTAAGATGAGGCTGGGAAACACAGGCCCCTTGAGGAGAGCCCCCCAAACCCTCTGTATCCTCTGTGGTGCCAAGAGTCAGATGTAGGGAGTTGCAGAATCAAAAATGGGATGGCTGCTTCATCTACCACATGGAATCAAAGTGGGATGGGGGTCACTTCAGTGTGCATGGAGGGAAACTCACATTTGGGGAAGAGCAAGACACTGTAGTCTAAAAAGGTGCATGGAGGCTCCAGCTTCAAGGGTGTCCATTTGAAAAACAGCTCCACAATCAGACCAAACTATTCATGAGGAACAGAACCTTCTTTTCACTCACCAGAGAAATCACAGTGCACAAATATGCTTAAAGTCAAGCAACTTGACTGTTTTTGTGGTACCTCTTTGATAGGGTGGAAAGAATTCCTGGTGTCAATTTGAGGTATGCTCTCAAGCATTCTGAAATTTTATGTAGAAAGTATTGTCATAATTTACATAATACACTGTGTTCAGCATACAAGCCCACAACACAAGATCACTGCTGCCTTATTACAGGTATTTCCCTTAGGTACACAGGCAAAGTGCATCTCGAAAGGACAAAAATAACATTTCTTCTGACAAGACCGCTCCCCAAATGACAAAAGCTGCAGAAGGCTGTTCTCCAGGTTTTTCTGCAGAGTCAGCTCTGAAATGCTCTGCTATTAACTTGTGATTGTGCATAGACCCCCTCCCTCATTGAAGTGATACAACTGATTCCCAGGACAAAGCAGCAATATGGGTCATCTTCCAACACTCCATTCACTGGAATCACTCCTTAGGCTCTTGCTTCAAAATGCAGTTATTCCATAAACTGTGACTGTATTTTATAGCAAACATGAGCATTGCACAGCCAGGAAAAGCAGACCTGATGATGGGGGAAGGCAGGGAGGAGGTTTTGCAGCTCTCAGAGACACAGCAGCTACGTGCAGGTCAGTCAGTCCTGCTTGCCAGTTCTGAAGATATTTTGGTGAGCACAGGAGGAGCCTTCAGCTCCTACCTAGACAACCACTGGAAGCAGCCAGGAGAGATCAATAGTTTGTCTCTTCTGGAGGATGGAGCCTCTACCAAATGCATCCCCACTTCCCAGCCCTGAGGGGAGTGGATGCTAACATTAGACCTGGGCCCACAAGAGTCTGGCTCAGAGCTAAGAACATTGCAGATAGATTTGAGGACTAACACCTAATTTAAGAATAAGGCCACATCACAAAGAGCAACACTTGCAGAAATCCCCAAGCCAGCATGAAGCTGATTGTGCTGCTGAGAACACAGACCCATTATGGAGTTTGCAGCCAGACTTTTGGCCTCTCCTGAAAAGCAGCACTGACAGGTGGCATTTTGTTACCTTACCTCTCTCACCAGTGGGATCAAAGGTGCCACAGCCTTAGCACAGCTATCCAATTTTCTTGCACAGATACCTTTGCATTAGCACTGCTACATCTGTATCTCTTTCTGCTTCCAAGCTGATGTCTGCATGATCCTACCAGAGATATTGCTACAGAGATCCAGTCTGGAAGTCAACCCAGCTTGTTCTGGGCTTTTTCTGTCATTTGATATGTGTATGATAACACATTGTCCGTGGTAGATATTTCCCTACTACAATAGTACATCCTTAAACGCAGGATCCTTGTTTTCCTCACTATGCCAGTTAGGAAAAGAAGGAGGGTATCACCAGCTGATCTAAAGCACAGGTCAGAATGTGTGTTAGTCAGAGAAAGAACTGGTTAACATGAGTCTGAGGGCTTCGATTTATTGCCCACCAAAGCAAATGACACTGTTGTAAAGTCAGTTGATAACGACGGGATTAAGAGTGTGAAGATAAAGATACATCTCAGAATGTCTTTGGATAAGGATAAAGCAAAATGACACAAACAAATCCCAAAGCCCTAGCAGTCATGAAGTCACTCCAAAAACCTCCTGGCGAGCTTCAGTACATAAAATTACTAGAGAAAAGCCAGGAAAATTTACAATAACCCTTTTTTTTCTTGTTGGTAGTGTATTTTTAACCTACTGCACTGATTATAACATGCTGTCAACAGCCTCATCAATTATCCATTGCTAGAAAGTGGGCTCTAACATGCTGCAAGTGGTATTAATTGGTCTCAGTAGCACATAATGAGTTTAAAAGCTCCTACCTGTGTGCCCCCGGGGATGGTGACTAGAGGCGGACAACAATTTACAGCAGACCATTAACACATAGACCAGAAAGAGCCAGTCAGACAGAAGCATTGATTTGGCACAGAATCTCATCCTGGAGGCAGAAAAGGAAGCAGTTGAGTGAAAGAACAATGTGAGTAGGGAATAACATAAAAATGATGTGGGGAAGGAAAAGCTGAAAGGACGCTGAAGAATAACTAATGTGGCTTATTACAATGCAACACTCACAAAATCAACTTCATGATTTGGTTGGGATCAATTCTTTGTTAAGGACATTTTATAATTAGAAGCAATGTCTATCACACATCACATTACCCACAAACACATATTTATAATAATACATTATGAGTGCAATACAGGTCTATGAGTGTGAGATAAAGGATAGGTTCTTTTGTCTTTTATTAAGATCCAGCCACACTCAAATTTAAATATACATATTTATGAGTTGTGCTACTATTTTTAAACTGCACCTCCCCCACTGATAGAAAAAAAATGTCATTTTTACTTAACACTTCTCAGGACATATTTACTAAAGCTACCAACTCCCCTGTATCCATGCACAGGAATTGGCTGGGTCTCCCAAACACACAATATTTGGGAGATTTCCTGGAGATCAGCAGGTTTGCTGAGGGTAAAACGTTCACGAAACAGCA
Source organism: Pseudorectes ferrugineus (assembly GCA_008033365.1). Lineage (NCBI taxonomy): Eukaryota > Metazoa > Chordata > Aves > Passeriformes > Pseudorectes > Pseudorectes ferrugineus. The sequence continues at coordinate 17,435 of QWTY01002725.1, forward strand.
CCTCAATCAAATATGCAAGGACTCACTACTCTGCCAGGGTCTTGGAAACTGCATCTCAGAAAACATTTGCTCCAAAGAAGGTGTTGTTACTCTTATTCATGTTATTCTTAGAACTAAGATCACAAATCCTCAGTAATTTTTCTGCAAATATCTACAATTAAATCCCTCAATAGCTTATGTTATGCCATTCATCATATAGAAAGGGAATCTAATCATATTTTTAAACTCAGTTATGATGATTTATTGCTTGCATGATACATAAATGGGCGTTATGTAGCTGAACCCTTAGATACTGTGTTCCATGCTTTCAGCAAGTCCTGCAAGCAGGAATACATCAAATTAATTAAAGGCAATTTATAGATTTGCATAAATTGAACCAAATACTGTTTTCATGGCAGTGACGTTAGTCTGCAGTTAATCAGCACACTGGGATTTGAGCAAGCCTGTCACAAGCTTATTTGCACCAAAAGGTCCTTTGGGAACTACTTCCCTCTGCAGATTCCAGTTCTGAGTGTTCCAAGTATTTTCTAAAAAAAAATTATCTGTATATCTTGAAAATACCTAAGACTACTCAGCTAATCCAATGTTCAAGTGCTGAAGAGATAAGTTTAAAAAAAAAAAACCCAAGCAACACATGCCTTAGACAGCTCTACTGTCACAACCAGGTGACACACTTGGATGTTGTTTAAATTTGATAAACATCTGCAAATTAAACCAAAACAGAGGCCACGTTTTCTCATTTTAAATTGCTCGCATAATTTCCCTTTTCATACTTTGCAAAACAATATTTTTTTCTCTAACTGTAAATGTTGATAAAGCCCAAACAAATAAAAAATGGACTTATTAATATCAAAAGTTAAGAGATGAGAAGCCTGCTGCATGTAAATATATTTTAGCAATAAATACCAGTTTACACTTGAGAAAGAAATACATTGGTGCAAACCCCAGCACCTTCAGCCTACAATTTTTTTTAAAAATTACACAAATATTGTAAAAAAATAGCTCACCATGTCTACAGGTTTCAGAAAATGAAAATTGTATGTAAAGAAGCCACAATTTAAAGACTGATTTGGTAAAATGGTACCTTCTCTGGCTTTAAGGAGATGCTCTGTTTTGTGCCCAAAATGTTGCCACTCTGAAAACAGGAACAAACACCCTCATGGGCTTTTACAGCTGTATACAGGAGCCTTCTGTGAGCATGAATCAAGCCTAGAACATAAAGACATCACTGCTCCTCACCTACCCTATGAGTACCCTCTTCTGGAGCTCTCCCAGGTTAATTCAGAGCAGCTGAACCTGATTCACCTCTTGCATCCAGCTGAACCACATAATGTCACTGCAGCTAATGGGATTGAGTCACTGTGAAACCAGCATAAATGTTATTATTGCTGTTGATCCAGTATTAGCCTAACTGCATGGTAAGTTCTGAAACCAGTGTACCATTTCAGATTTTGATCATCCAAATCTTTCCCACATAACTGAACCTCTTTTTTTTTTTTTTTCAGGAGAGAGCCAAATTTAACCTTAGTTTCCTTGGTCTCTCCATGAGAAACACACAGCTTACAGCTCATGCACCAGTTACCACTGAACAGGATGCCATCATCTGTTCAGCATCCAATCCCATCCCTCTGTTGCTCTAAATGCAAACACTCAGATCTAACCCAAGTATCAGTGGAGACCCCAGCTCTGGTATCACTCTGATATATCACCATGAAGACAGAAACCTTCCTCCAGGCTTCCTGAGGTGTGGCAGAAAGCAGGATTTAACCCATGGAATTAAATACCCCAGATCAGGCGTTTTGAACATGCCATTTCTGGTAGGAGTTGGTTGAAGGGACAGGTGTGATGATGGATAGGTCCCAAATTATGCATCATATGCTCAACAGCTGCTATTTCAGAACTTAAGTGGACCCAGGTGTTCCTAGTGCAGGAGCAAAACTGCTCTCAGTGGAAATAGTCATGTACTGACCTATTTTCAAAAGTTTTCCCCAGCTGAGTTTGACTCTTTTGAGATATTAAACAAGGAATGTGAAACCAGGGCTCATCAGGTTAACAGGGTAACCTTAGCCCTGTGTAAGGATGTTCAAGTCCAGGAATAAGTGTATCACTACAGAGCATCCACTTGGTCATATCCAAACTGAAAGGCTGCTAAAAGCATCCAGTGCCATCCAAATGACACATTTGTAGACTTCAGTCTGCCTTGCAGGTAGACAGGACACAAGTTTTCAGCCTGCTAATGTAAAGAAATACAAGAGGATCTTTGAAAAGGCAAGGAAAAAATGAAATTTGGCAGACAGATGCAGCAAAGGGGTGCTGAGCCCTTCAGCGTCAGTGGGCTGCCGCTTTCAGAAATGTCAAGCCTTCATTCTGTATTGGATTCAAGTGGATATTGTTGCTAACCAGAACAGCGAACCTTCAGTGTCATTTGAAAGATAAAAAGTGCTCTTACCTTGGGGACTTTGCAAGAATTTTGTTCCAGTCAAACACAATTATTTCAGTGTGTTTTTCATAGTTATTCCAGATTCCCATTTGCGGCAGCAAATAAACCTTTCTGCATCTCAGAATTCTTCCTTCACTTCAGGGACCTAGAAAGAAAGCCACATTACACTGCAATTAACGTCTGGAATGGTGCTGTAAAACACATCTTTGTTACCAAAATCTTAGTTTCACAGTGCCATCTACAGTGCAATCTGGGGCCAAAGGGAGCAGTTGTATTGCTCTTTTCTTTCTGAGAACACAGAGAAGCTGTGGTGAGGCAGCTCTGAGATATCACTGCATTAACCAAAGGCTGAGTTTGCTGTACTAGGAGTTGCAAACAGAATGTGTGCAGCTCACTGGGGCCTTATCACCACGTGCCCTCTCACCACCCAACTGCTGAGAAAGCTGTAAGGTCTAAGACTGCACCATAGTGCAAACACATTTCCACATGGTTCCACGAAGCCTCCAACAGTTTGAACCAGAGATTATTACAGATAGTGGGGAAAATCTGTCATTGTCTTCATAAAGATTTGGCCCAGGCCCTGGAGCCTGCCTCAATAGCAGAGGGTCACATCCACAGGAGTGTGTCTGGGGTTATGCATTATTGCACCCTCTGACCCTGCTGCCTTTCCTCGCTTCCTGCATCACCTCTCACACCCAGCCCACCTACAGCCAGGAGTTACACTATGAAATCTCCACATGGAAGCACTTTTGCAGCAGCACTGACACACGTTCTGAAGAATAATGAGCTCAAACACTCCATTTTATAGACATTCAGGCCTCTTTGCTTTTGCTGCTTATATTTGTTCTCTCACTTCCATCCCTGGGCACAACTTGACCTTCTGCTATTGAAAACACGACACAGAGCAATTTGTGAGAGTAATAACAATGTGGTCTTCACCTACACAGTGACCACAATAACCTTTCTCATCTTATCCACCATTCTTTTCGTTTCACTCTTCCTTTGATCAATTAGAAATTTGCTTTTAACACAAAATTAAACCACCACACCAGAGGGCAGAGCATGTCAGGGGTCATAAAAGCACATAGGCAGACACCTTTCAGCAGCTCGGGACAGGAAAGCCCCTGGCTCAACACACTCACAGAATCACAGAACCTTCCAATCACAGGCTGGAAGGGACCTTAAAGCTCATCTTGTTCCAAACCACTGCCATGGGCAAGGACACCTTCCACTAGACCAGGTTGCTCGAAGCCCCATCCAACCTGGCCTTAACAGCTCCTTTTTGTTCAGAATGCCATGAGAAAATAGAGTAATTGCTGGAATTAAAGAGGTGCCAGGCCAGCAATCTATAATTAATCACATTTTACTCTCTTTGCTTTCCAAGGTGGAGTTCCAGGGTGAGCCAAAATCAGCGGTTCTATCAAATCAGCAGCGGAAATCAAAACAAAATGTAGGCAAAGAGTTGCCTTAAGAACAAGCACTACTATCCTGTATTAATCCTTTCTTCCACAAATACACATAAACTAAAAAATAAAAATAAAAAAACAGTGTGCCTCAAAAGGCCTATTAAGAAGAAGCAAACAAACAGGATTTTCAATATAGCATTGACTGACTGAAATGGTTATGTGCTACATTTTTACCCATTTCATAATAGGACAGGTAGATAAATATATTCTTACAGTGCTCTTGTAGAAATCAATACTGCAATACACTAACTTGGGTTTTAGTGCTTATCTGTTCCATAATTTTTATTAGAGAGGAAAATAAAACCCCGTGCAGATGCATCTACAGGTAAATACAAACGTCAGTGTAACCTGTTCTGTAAACATGTGTTAAACACTGGTAAAAGGCAAGGGAGTATTGATTAGCCCAACTCATTCTAATTAAGTGGATGCAGCAAAAGTGACATGATACATCCACCTGCATATCTCCAGGCTTTCTGATGCCTTCCAGGCAGTGATATTTCTTTAAAAAATAGAGTTGTATGAGGGGAGATTAAGGCAAACTCCTGAAACCAGCTTTAGCTGGTTTATGTCAATAAAGGAGACGGATCAGAACAGAAACAAGAGGCTCACCTGGTTAATAACTGTAAAAGGAATTCCAGCCTTTTCATGGCAAAAGCATGCTTTGTGTGTATTTTTTGAATAGTGGGTTTAACTGCTGGCCCTTGTCTTGTCTCAGGGCAACACATTACTTTGGAAAATAGAGCTGCTTGTTTATTTTTATACAACGAGCTCTAGCGAGTGAGGAACTGAACCCACCTCCATCTCCAGCAAAGACATCGAAAAGAAGAGGGAATGGGAGAGGGGAAGGGCTCCATTTTCAGTATTTATGCATGGACTGGCCATGAGCAACTCCTGCTTTGCACAGAAGTTCTCCAGAGGATACACCACTCCCTTGTGTCAGTATTTAGGGCAAATGAAGATTGTGGGTTCCGGGATCTGGAGGGAATTGCAATGGTCAGGTCTGCTGTGCCTTGGTCCCAGCACAGTCTGCTCTCTGTGCCTCTGCACTCCAGCAAAATGGGTATAAACAGCATTTCCCTGTGCCAGGGAAGTGTGTCAAGAACTGAAACAATGAAGGTCTAAAGTTATTTGAAAACTGTATAGGCACTGTGTAATTCCTTTGACAGATGGAATAAGATAACATTTTAAATTAGGTGCATTTCCTACCAATATTTACATGTTGTAAAATGCTTCTTACGGCTACTTTCTGCAAAGAATAAATTACTAAACCGTTTTATGCCATCTTTTATAATAAGCTATTAAATAATTTAGAAAACCTCCTTTCATTAAATATTTAAAAGGCCTTAATTTCTCCATTCTAAATAATTCCTCACTTAAAATACAGCTGTGCGTCACTTAAAGACTCCTCTTGTGTAAAGCAAGGGGTGAGAAGGAAAGAAATTTGGGGGCCGTGTAATGTTCAGGGGATTTGCCAGCCTGACTTTTAACCCCATTGTCAGCCTGGTTAAAATCTTATCTCCTACTGAATACAGGACAAAGGGAAACAAAGAGGAAATAGAGCAATATCTGACATTTCTTAGAAGGGGGGGGAAAGATCTAGTCAGGTCACTGTGTGTATTTGAAAACTGCTGCTGTTTGAGGAGAGCCAGAGACAAAAGAGAGAGCTAAAGCAAACACCTACACACTGGCTGACAAACCCAGAGCCCCATTTTGGGGCTAAATCACGATAAACAGGGGAGGTATTCAGTGACGGTACTTGAAGGGGGCTTATAATAAAGAGAGAGCAACTTTTTACACAGGCAGGCAGGTAGTGATAGGACAAGGGGGAAAGGTTTTAAATGAAAAGAGGAGAGATTTATATTAGATGTTATATAAAAGTTTTTCCCTATGAGGGTGGGGAGGCCCTGGCACAGGATGCCCAGAGAAGCTGTGCTTGCCCCATCCCTGGAAGTGTCCAAGGCCAGGTTGGACAGGGCTTGGAGCAGCCTGGGATAGTGGAAGGTGTCCCTGCCCATGGCAGAGGGTGGAACTGGATGGGCTTTAAGGCCCCTTCCAGCCCAAACCATCCCTGATTGTGTGCTGATATTGCCCCCTGGCACGGGCCAGTTCCAGGGCCGCGGGCGGGTGACTGTCCCT
>QWTY01002730.1:0-12393 GCA_008033365.1 Pseudorectes ferrugineus
CAAATGGACAGTGAGATAGACTGAAAACTGGATGAGCTACCAGGCTCAAAGAGTTGTGATCAGCAGCACGAAGTCCAGGTGGGGACCAATCACTAGCAGTGTGAGCCAGGGGTCAAGCTGGATTCCCAGAACAGTGCAACCAAATGAACATTCATGGATGATGGGACAGAGCACACCGTCAGAAGTTTGTAGGCAGTACAGAACTGGGAGGAGTGTTTGGTGGGCCAGGTGGTTGTGCAGCCCCTCGCAGGGACCTGGATGGACTGGAGAAGTGAGCAGAGAGGAACCTCATGAAGCTCCACAAAGAGACGTGCAAAGCCCTGCACCTGGGGAGGTGCCTGCTGGGCTGTCCAAGGGTGAGTGTTGTGGGCAGCCTCGGGGAGGTGATGATGCCCTTCAGCTCAGCCCTGTGAGATACATCTGGAAGGCCCTGGGTGGTTCTGGGCTCCCAGGAAGAACTGGGCAGGTACCCCTGTGGCAGAGAGGTGGTAACAGCCTCACTGGAAGCAAGCAATGAGGGCTGTTTTATTCTGTGTGTTTGGAAATAGTGTGGACGGGGGAGTGCATGGTGAGGTGGTGAAATTTGTAGCTGATACAGGTACTGTAAACTGGCTTGAGCAGTATTGAATGCCTGGATGATAAAATACTGGATGAGGTAGAGTAAGTGCAATGTAATTTAATTCAAACAGAGGAAAACCAGTAATAGGCTCTAAATGAGGTATTAACACTTGGAGAGATCTTTGTTTTGAAGCTCCTACTTCAGATTGAACCTATCTGCTTATGGTGTTGAATTTTTTTTTCCTCTCTTGTCTTTTTTGTGCTTCCACTGTCACTTTTGTACTTGTGGCCATGTAAAAGGTTGGATTTGTTTGCTAATTTAACTGAAAACTGAGTGCATAAAAAACCCCTGGGTTTTCAGTATTTCCAGCTCACTGTGGTACCTTATGAGGAGTAAGAGGAGAGGAGGGCCAGCACTTCCCTTCTTACAATCAGCACAGGCATAAATGAATTTAAGCCAATTTTGAAGCAGCATTCTACTACAGTAAGTTTTTTAAAAATGTGATTATACAGCTGTACACGTTCATTATATATGGACATGCAGGTTATGTCCTTCTGGTAACACAATTTCAACAGTCCCATTAAAATGAGAAGGTAATTTTTTTTTGTTCTGGTTTGATTTTTCCTTCTTCCAGCAGTACAAACAGGATGCAGTACTAAATAGACTTGGGCTCCTTCAGTTAGGGAAAGAGAAACAGTAGAGAGAGATGGTGATGGTAATCTATCAAACCTTAAATGAAATTAAGAAACTGATGAATAGTGTTTCACCACTATTTTTTTTCTCCGCAGTGTAAGGGAATGGCAGGTTTACAAGGACGGTAAAATGGGGTGTTTCTTTCCTTCCTCACAGCAAATATTTCGGTTGAAAAGGCGCTGCCAGAATACGTGGCTGGGGATGAAAGTGCTGTGCGGATTTGCAGTCACACGGATTTGTTGACGGATGTGTGCACTGATGGCAGTAGCGCAGTCACTTGTGCCTGCTTGTAGGTCAGGAACTCCACGGGTTTCTGGATGAAGCAAGGGAGGACTCTGTTCTCCCTTCGTTCCCGACCGGTCTGATAGCAGGCGGTGTCACAGGCAGAGTGCTGGGCTAGACATCTGCCACAGAGCAGGCGGCGAATTCGGAGGCCTTTTATCACACCCACACGCAGCCAGGCACGTCAGCTCCTCTGCTGTTGCACTTAGTAGTGTCTGTAACGCCTACAGCTTTTTTTTTTATGTTGCACTGGCACCCATCTGCCTTCGTTGACACATTTGTTGGTTTGCTTTAATGAAACTGCCATCCAACGTGAAGTAACATGTTTTTTTGTATCTGCCTTATCTTAAACATTTTCTGTTCAGGTACTTTATTTTGCTTAGTGTGGAAAGATTGATACTATAATTTCCTAAGGACTGGAGCGTTGTAGCCAGGTAGACTTCCATTGATGTCTGCTGGATGAATAATTAACTGCCAGATGGAGAGGGCAGTTCTGTGCTGCAGATAAGCAGCCTAAGCAGCCGGGTGCACTCGAAGGGCCAGTTCTACTCCTTGTTCACGCCACCCTGGTGCGTCCTTCCCTCTCCCTTGGCAGCAGCACTGGCTGGCACTGCTCTGATGCTGTAGGAATTGAAACTGGCTGAGAGCCCATTACCCTTTTTTGCCTTCTTTTTAAAGATTTTTTTCAGTAGGCTTCACTTCTTGCCAGTCTAGCTGCGGTTGTGGGGGCAGACCGAGTGTCACCATTGGCACAGAGAACAAGAGTGCCCCTTCCAGGCTCAGTTTAGTTGTAGTGTATTGTGCTTGTGGGTAAGGCTGCTTTTTGGGAATGTTACCCAGTTTGGAGCGTCCTTTTTTTTTTTTTTTTAATTAGCTTGAATGTTGGTAATCCCATGTAACTTCTTACTGTATATTGACTATATCCCCACTCCACAAAGCAAAAATGGGTTGGGCAGAATCTTTACTTTCCCATCCCCACATTCCTCTTTGCTCTTTTGCAGCTGAGTCCTTTGTTTTGTAGTTCTGTTAAATTTTTCTGTCTCTGATGTAGTCTGCAAAGTTTTGGAGTTTGGCAAATTCCTAATACCTGAAACTTCAAAGACAAGCTTCATGTATCAGCAGGCTTGAAGATTAGATGTCTAGTCAGATTATGGAGCGGATGTCACACTGTTTCTATTTCAAAGGTCTTGAGCTGTGTTCATATCCCCAGAGGTGAAGGATGTTACCATCACAAGTGTTCAGTAAAGTTGTTCTGCCTGATAGGAGGGAGGTCAATATGCACATACTGTCCAGCCAGCAAGATGTTGTTTGGCACCAGAGGATGTGGGAGGCAAGGGAGAGACAACTGTGGTTAGAAGAATATGCCTGTGAGTGGGGAAATGGATCTATTGCTAAGGGGCAGGGAGAGTGAAATCATATAGGATATATAGTGAGCTGGAGCAATTACACTGGGAAAAGATATAGACCAAAATAGAACAAATCTGTAGAAAACCAGGCCTTCCTATGTCTGTTGCTCATAATGCAATTTGTTTGATGTATGATGACTTTTTTTTCCCTGAGAGAAGAGAAAAATTTGAGATGAAAGAATCACTTGAGTTTTAAGAACTAGAAATACCATAGGTGTGTGTTTGGCATCACTGCCAGGGCAGAAGAGATCAATTCAGCCAAGTTTTTTCTTCTGTTCTCCTCATTAATCTAGGCTTTATTAGAACAGAGAGAAAGCACATAAAATCTTTATATAGCAGGCTCAGATATAACAATAGGTGTGCTATTCCCAAATGCAAGGATTTTTACAGAGTTGGTCAAAAGGAGCATGAAGTGACATAGCATCTAGAAAGTGAAATGTGGGTGCTGTTTTCTGTATTAGACTAAGCTTGCTTATGGATATGACTGGGGAAATATATTTGAGAATTAAACAGAGTCTCTAAAAATGTATTTTTTCAAAGAACTGCGGTAGTTGAAGCAGAAGGTTAGCTTTTTGACAATGAACATAATGGAATTAAATGCCATTGTAACAGTGCAGTTGGTATGAGAGAATAATCTAAAAATACAGTGTTGAAATGTCTGACAAGCTCATAGGAGTACTGATGCAGCCACATGTTTATATATTAGTGTGTCTGTAGTCCACACTCTTCTACCTACGGAACCCATTACACTGTAATAAAAAACAGATTCTGCTTAAACTGCTTGTTGCAAATTCACTTGGTTTTTTTGAAAATGCTGGATTTGACAAATGCTATTCTTCTGCACTGAGCTTTCTCTTCAGCAGGAAGTAGTATCATCCAGAATTTGTGCTTTTGGAAAGTGTACTAGGAAGTATTTTAGTCTCGTGCAAAGAAATTTGCCAACACTGTTGAGTTCTTAATTTTAATTTAGAATGCAAGTTTCTAAAAGTATACTTTAGAAATAACTTTATTTAAACCATTAATTTGGATACATCGTTAGAAGATTCTCTTCTCCTGGAAGCAGTGACTGGCACAGCTTCCTTTGGCCAGGCACAGAGCATCCAGTTACAGCTCAGTGGGACTGCTTGTCCATGGAATGTTAGAGATCAGTGAATAAAGTGGCACTTGCTGGAGCAGTTAGTAATGTTCACAGGCACATTTCTCATAGGAAATCAAGTGTGTTCGAAAGGACATTTTGTTTAGAATGACACCTGTCAGCCTCTGTGTTACTCATGCACCCAAGAGAAGTACAAAAAGAAGTTAAAGGTCATTTTCCATTTCCAAAGTGCTTTCTAAGAGTATTTTCTGTAATCTGTTTTGTGTGTCTTCTTCATCACCATTTTGCCATGTATGTATGTTTCTGTGATATGTGGTCTGTAGTTTTCAAAGAAGTTTGTGACTGTGGAAATACTAAAACTTATAAGCAGGTGTATTTCCTGACGCTGCTTTTCATTTGTTAAAATTCATTTGCAATGACAGTGTGAGTTTGGATTTTTGGTTAGTTTTGTTTTGTTGGTTTTTTTTCTTGGTTCCGTCTCCCTCCCACAGTGACTGCTTGTAATTTTTGCTGGCATGAAACTTGTGCTGAAGTACTTAAAGGTATTTGTGAATGTCCTTGTAAAACATTGCAGTGGTGTTTTCTATCTGCTGTCCTGGAAAACAGAATCCTTGGTAAAATATGTATACATCTTGTTATTTTTAGCACAGTGGGTTTAACCCCTGCTGAAACCTTTAGGATTACTTTGTAGTTTTAGGATTGGCTTAATTTTCTTTATATGTAGTTGTGTGAAATATCTCAATAATAGGTTTTGAGACCAAGACATGACCTGTGGGAGTGACGGGGAAAGTTTATGTTAAAAAAAGACACAACAAAGTAAAACTACAGGGAGGATGGTAAGGGTGGAACTGTTATATTGGCCTTCTGAAAGAGAATCAACCCTAATAACTTCTTGCAGGGCATTTAATAGCTGTCAGGTAATCATGTTATGGTGTTTTGAGCTTCAGTTCTAATGTGTAAACATACTTGCTCTTCCACTGCTAACCGACAATTTGAATAAATTTTATTCCAATGAGTAAGCATTATTAAATATATTTTAAAAGAAAAATAGCTGTTTATTTGTTATATGTATGACATTTTCTATTACCTTAGGTTAATAGAGAAATTCTGGATAAAATAGAAAATATTTCTAATTTTGATTATGTGATAGAAATTACAGATTGGAAATAAAATTCTGTAGAAAGCTAACAGATAGGAGAGGTTCCTTTGGGGAAAAATTTGAAAGTCTGAGTTTTATGTAATCCGAGAGACTAAATGCTATCACGTATGATACACAGAAGCAAAGTGAGTGTATTTTGCCCTCTGTAAAATGAGAATATAAGTCTATTTGCAGTAAACAAAGAAATTGTTTAAAGTGCTCATATTCTGTAACAAAGCCACCTGAGTAGGGTTCTTGTTCTCATACGTAACAAACAAAAAAATAATCAATCCTGTGCTTACTTTGCCTAGAATTATAGAGGTAGCCAGTTGTTAGTGCTTCTGATCCTTGGCCTGCAATAGCATTTATTGATAGTGGGGATTTTTTTATAAGTGTACTAGTATATCGATATGGGTGATTATTTTCATCATCCTGCCTACTTTAGTTATTTTTTTTCAGATGTAAAGTCTTTTGGAAGCTCCCATCATAGTGGTATTTGACATTCCTCACTAGACTCTAGGGGTTTACCATGAAGACAGTGATGTAGTTGATCATGTCTTAGCATTTTGAATTCTTTCCTGTTTTGTAGTTGTGAACTGATAGAGGGGAAACTGTGTGAATGAAAGAATCCTGTGTAAAGGTCATTGAGCTCTGAACTTCTGGTTTTGACTTAAGATCCAGGCCTAAACCTTTGTAACAGCAAAGAGTTTCTGGCAGCCTATTGCTGGTGAGATATTTTTTTACATGAACAGAGGGATTCTGCCTATCCAGTGCACAGTGGCCAAAGATCTCTTCTTGGCAGAGTTGCAGAATTGCCATCCTTAGCAGTGCTCTGCAGTGTCAGATTCAGTTAGGCCAATGAAAGTACAAAGCACCTCCTATGGCAGTCACACCAGAGAGAGTCAGTGTGAGCTCCTGCTTGCACACTGATGGCCAAAAGACTGGCACCCTCCTGAGATACCTGGAGGGCTTTTTCCTCAGTTCCTGATAGAACAACATTTGGTAGTGTGCTTAATGAGCAAAATTACTATTGCTAGAAAAATGTTTTTCAGGTTATTCTTTCTCTTCTTACATGTGCTGTCACTGGAATGATTATTTTTTCCAAGTCTCTGCTATCTGGTAACGTAATGGCATCTTAGTAATTTCAGTCTGTTCAGAATGGTAAAATTCTTGTCTGTTTTGTTTACAGCAAAATACTTATTCCAGGTTGCAACAGCCTTTTTTCATGGTACAAAGCTACTCGCTTTTAGAGAGGATAGATGGAGACAGTTTATCTGTAAGACCATCTCACACTTCCTTTGAGGGGTAACTTACTAATTTCTGTGCTTGTACGTAATTGACCTGAAACTTAAGACGTTGTAGTGTTGTTGTATCCTAAATAAACTATGTGTCTATAGTTTGAAAAGTTAAGTGAACTCCTAACAAAATCGTCCCTTTCATTTGAAAAAGGGACAATTCACATCATTCTAGAAATCTGTCTCACTGGATCTACATGAATGCGTTGGTTTTGAGATGCGAGGCCTTTGCAATGGGACGAGCTGTTCTTACCAGTTCCTTGCTTCTGAGTAAGGCGGGTTCGTGTCTAAGGGTAGCGCAGTTCGGGTGAGTTTTGAGTCAGGGCAGAGGTGGCCCGAAGCAGAGACCTGCGCGGCAGGGCAGCGGCGCTTCCCGGAGCCGGGCACTGGTTCCCCTTGGCTGCCGGAGCGAGGGGACGCGGCCGGGCACGCCGCGCTCCGTGTCCGCGGGGAAACGCCGGACCCCGAGGAAAGGCTTCTGCCTGTTTCAGGAGAGGCTGGCGCAGCCCGGCTCCTGGGGAGGCCGTGCCGGGATGCCATTTTGAGGTTAGATGTGTGCGAGCGCGGCGGTGCGGGAGGAGGGGCGGCGCGGGTCGGGTTACGGGCTCCGCATTCCAGCGCCGCCGCCGCGCCCGCGCCGCGAGGGGCTCGCCCGGGGGCCGCGCGGGGCCTGCGCCCGCCGCCCCTCACAGGCACCGCCAGGCCGGGGTCCCTCACTGCGGCGGCTTCTCGGGGCTTTGCCTTGGCTCCGAGTGAGCATAAGAACTTATTAGGAAAGAACTTGGTTTTGAACTATTTTTAGAGATCAGAAATCCTCGTGGCGCTGTTTAATTTTGCTTAGCTGTAGCAGTGGTTATAAGGACTTTCTGGAAGCAGACTATTGTGCTTCAAGTATTTCCTTCAGAGCTAGAAGGTTAATTATCTGATGCGTTTATTGCCTTCTCATTTTTCAAGATGTTACCAGTATTATGTAAATTCTAGGTAAATATTTGCTTTTTTTCGTGGAGATGTAGATTTTTGTATTTTGCTCGTTTTCCCTTCTCTTCCCATGGATACAAAATAGCGATTTGAAGTAATGTGTTTTAAAGATCGTGTAATTTCCATTTCATGTTTGCACTGCAGCAGTACTCGGTTGTTCCTTGGCAGAACAATGGTTGGGTACTTAGTGCTCACTTCTTAAAGCTTTCACCATTTAAAAAAACCAATCTGCAGGAGAATATCATTAAGGCTTTTTATAATAGAACTGTGTTTGTATTTGAAGTTGACTTTGGAACAGAATGTTTTGTGGAGTATTTATTGTAGTTGGTACAGCAACATCAGCTGGTACCTGCTGTTCCTGCGGGGTCATTAGCATGTCTTGTGTACTTCTTTGGGGCTGCATAAATCTTTTCAGGTAAAAGAAACTAAGGAGAAAATCTCAGTTTGAAACTCTTGAGCATGTTGTTTTGCTGTTTGGGGTGTTGTGTTCTTCCCGCCAAGCTTTTAATTCAGGTTGTAAATCATTCTGCCAATCAGGTGTCCATAAATGTTGAATTTTTTTTCCTCTACCTTCAGTATATTATCATAAACATGAGATAAACGACTTTAGATTTAGTTCAAGAGCTAAGTACAGCTTTGCTCATGGAAAGGCTCAGGGCATGAGATACCACATTCATCAGAGCTTAAATGATGAATACTGTGTATCAAATGCTGTGAAATGTACAAAGCAAATCAGCTGCAAAAATATCTTCTCTGGCAACTGGTTAGAGTCGTATTATTTGTAAAATAACTTGAAGCTGTTAGATCATGGGATTTTTCTTCATGGCATGTAATCTCTTTGTAGCAAAAGAAGTAAAATGATCCTCGTTGTGGTTTGCAGTTCAGCTCTCTTGTCAAAGGAATTCCTTTTATTCCCCTCCCTCCTCCCACAAATAAAAGCCATCACACGCTGAAATGGGGAGTCCTCTGCAGTTGTTTTAGTTAGAATGAAACACTCGAGGAGAGTATCTTGTTTTGATGAAAATTCTTTCTGAGAGTTGCTGCTGCTGCATCCCTGAGCTCCCCAAAACTGAAGGGATCCAACAGATTCTTTCTGTTTCACTGCAGGGAGTCTTTTGTGTCTCTGCCAGCAGAAGTGTCTCTGGTACAGGTTGGAGAATTTCTCTTCACCTCAGCCTGAACATGTGAAATCTAGTCCTGTCTGGTTAAAATCTGTACATAAACTTATGGGCAAGATTGAGTTTACCCTAAAATCAGTAAAATCTGGTGATAATAGCAAAAATGAAACATCGACATTGAATCTCATTTTCTTATTAAGACTATATATAGTAAAAATAAATTACTTGATCACTTCATGTACTCTTTAGACAAATTCTTCTTAGTGTTTTCTCACCTTACTACTCCTTGTGCTATAATTTAAAATGTATGTGTTGTTGGTTTAAAAAAGTTGATTCACACAAAGCAATATGCAGTGGATGCAGCTGCTGTTGTGAATATATAAAGGTAATTGATGTAAAAAACCACCACTCCATTTTTGTTTCTGTTCCAGTCTGTACCTCTGTAATGGGTTTCAGTGCAGTTCAAATCGTTTCATCATTTTCATACTGAGATCAGTGTGTATATTGACTAGAAATGAGGAAAGAACTATAAATGCACACATAATGTATTTTACTTAGATACTTCTGCCAGTTCAGAAACTGCCAGTAGGCTGTGATGGTGAAGCCCCTGTGCTGAGATCCAGGGCAAATTAATAAATGCACAGCTCTGGGTAAAAGTTTATCACCAACACCCAATTTCTTGCCTTAGCTGAAAAAGAGCACAGCTGCTGGAGTCACTGTAAGTTAGCAACACACGTATCTGAGTTATGCTGCTTCCGCCCACACATGCTTACCTTGCAGAATGTTTGCATAGATCTTCATAAAAACACTTCCCTTAATCTGCCGTGGCAAGCAACAAAATTATTTTGGCACTAAATTAACACAGTGTTGGAGCTGAGAGCCTAGGAAATGGAGGATATGCTCCGTGTCTGCTGTTTCTTTTGCTGTGAAGCTGTTATTTGTTCGCCTGTCTGATAGGGCAGTGGGATAATGGGTAGATCCTGTGCCTTTCACCTTTATTATATTCCATGTAACAGATTAAGTAATTTCATTGTCCTGATCTCAGAAATCCAACCTATCAAAAACCAAAACAAACAAAAAAACCCCAATCAACAACATGAAACCCATCATGTCAGTTATTTGAAGAACTTCATGCTTAGGTTACACGGGGTACTAGCTCTGGTCTGCAGCTGGGGGAACAACAGTGGAATGAGGCCCAAGCCTTTTGGGTTTGGCTCAGTGTTCTGCAGGATTGGAACAGAAATCCCAGCCAGCAGGCTGCAGCCTTGGTCTTCCAGGTCTGGGTTCCCCAGTACAAGAGGGAGACTGATGCAGTGGTGTGGCCTGCAGGAGAGGGGCTGCCAAGCACCAGGTGTGTTTGCTCAGCCTGCAGAAGGCTGAGGAATGATGTTTGTTGTCTTCAGAGAAGGTGGAGCTAGAGTCTTCCCAGGAGTGCATGTTGAAAGGATGGTAAATTAGTAGTTGCAAGTTACGGCAGGGTAATTTCTTACTGGATTAAAAAAGAATAATTAGAATGGTGAGGTACTTGGGACATGTTGCTGTGAGAGGCTGCAGAACTGCCATTCTTGGACATGTGCAGGATATTCCTTGTCAAAGTCCTGAGCATCCTAACTGAACACTGGATTTGGCTTTGTACTGGGCACAGGGTTGGACTGAACAATTTCTGGAGGTCTCTTCCAACCTGTGAGAGTTGATGGTTCTGTCTGACAGCAACCTGGGTCTGTGGGGCTGGCAATTCTTATGGAGAGGTCGCCTTTTTTTTCTCTGGAGCTCTGACAGATTGTATTGCACCTGATTTCTAACCCAGCCTAATAGGGTCAGAGTTAGTGAATGGAGGATTGGGGTGAAAATTGCTTGACCTTGTGTAACACCAGCCATGTTGGTTTATCTGGCTTCAGTGGTTAAATTTTCATTTGTATTGTGTATTGGGGTGAAAATGAAAGTTGGGACTTCAGTGTGTAATCATCCTTCTGTGTCACAGGAGGGAAGAACTCAGCTAATACATGTGGCCCTGAGTGCTAGCCCTTTTTATAGGGTCAGATTTGTGGGCTTTTTCTAGTAGATCTTTCTTTAGAAGGAGACTTAACAATTTATTTTTTCATTCACTTCTAAAATTAGTTACTTGTAAGTAAGGTTTGTTTATTTCAGATGGCCTGCGTTCTAGCTTTCTGAAGATCTAGGCTGGGGAATGACAAACTATGTAGACTGGTTTTTTTCTGTTTATCCCTCATTTGTGGTAGCCTTCTATTCCCTGATTTCAATCTGACTTTATACAGAGGGCTGAGCCAATAGAGCTGCCAAATAGTTTAGTGCTACAGGCTATCTGAAAATCTCAATCTGAATATTTTGTCAGTGGGAGCTATTGGGTGGATGCCTAGCATTTTATTTTTAAAATTTTTTTTAGTCTGACAAGTCGATTGTCTAAATAGATTTGGGCTCCTCTTTTATTTTAAATCTTAGCATTTGTAGTAGCAGAAATAACTGTACATAGTCTTGTGCTACAGCAGTTACTGCTTAAGGTTTTTTAAATTATGGGTGTTTGTGACCTGGGAAAGATAACATAATGCGATGGATGTTAAATGCTGTTTGTTTCGAAGAGCGTATTTGAAACAATGGAAAGACTTTAAAAAATGTTGAAGTTCTGAAGTGTTTTTTCTGTCAGTGTTAGATTTGGCAGTGGTTTGCAAACATGACAAATAATTTGCCAGGAAAGGAGTAACTCTTACTGTACTTCTCGTGAGTCCCCTGATTTTTCTGCAAATGTTAAAATCCTATTGTAGGGCTTAGAATGAGGGATTTTATTTCAAAGTGAACTGTGGGTAGTTTTCTTCCTTCTTTTTCCGAGGCTGGATATGAAACGGCTATAGGTAGAACTGGTGCCTGTGAGGAACTATTTTTATATAGATATAATTGAAAACTGACAGTAATTTTTTTTCAGCATAAATTTATACATGTCAACTTTTCAAACTCAAGAGAGGACAATGGTATCATTTCTGTTATAATATGTAATAAACTGTGACGGGTTTTGTATGGGTGTTCTGGCCATCTGCAAGTCTTGTACAAGCAAATAATTATGTTATTTTTCCAACTGGATTTTTCTTGGCAGTGTTATCAATTGTGAATGTTACCACTCAACTCCACAGAATCCTTTTTGTGTTAATTTTTTTAAAACAACTTGTTAAATAAACCATGCTGGAACTTGGTAGAGGACGAGAAGCCTTAAGGCAAATTACTAAACTAGAGAAAATTCCCCAAATACTAAAGGCAAGAATCTTTTCCCCTGGTTCTTTGTCTTTTTTTCAGGTATTAACTGTGTACTGGCATTAAGATCTCTTAGCCTGGCTTCTTTTTGCTACTTCTTTCAATTTTGATTGTATGAAAATGACAATTTCTATACTGCTTGTACATAAATGTATGAAGACAGCTCCAAAGGACTAGCTGCAGCTTGCAAGTCGTGTGTACTTGGTGACTGTAAGTTAAGCCCAAAGCCAGAACATTCATGGAATCACAGAATGGTTTGTGGTGGAAGGGACCTCCAAAGCACCTTGTCCAAACCACTGCAGTGATCAGGGACATCTCCAAGTAGATCAGGCTGCTCAGAGCCCTGTCCATCCTGACCTTGAATGTCTCCAGGAATGAGGCATCCAGCACCTCTCTGGGCCACCTGTGCCGGTGTTTCGCCATCCTCATGGTAAACAAATCCTCCTTGTATCTAGTCTGAATCTACCACAGAGTTTAAAACCATTACCCCTTGCCCAGTCACAAAGGCCCTGTGAAAACATTTGTCCCCATGTTACTTTATTTGTTTACCTCGTGTATTGGCAGCAG
>QWTY01002731.1:0-24638 GCA_008033365.1 Pseudorectes ferrugineus
GTCCCTTCCAAACCAAACCGTTGTGTGAAATGCAGGGCCATTTGCAGGCACTCTGAGTATGGAACTTCCCAAATTGTAAAGATAACAAAAGGTAAAGTTGGAACAAATATGAAAGGATGAATAAAGCAAGCCTCGTTAAGTAATTTCTAAAGCGTATTCTGTTAAAATATCAATTTGCCTTAAGGAAAATTCACTCTCTGCTCTTGAGCAAGGAGCAGTAAAATGAAATACAGTCTCTTTCATTAGCAACAGTCTAAAATATGCATGTACATGCAAGTATGTCAAGATTATTCTTCTTGTAAAGTGAAGTCACTGTTTGGTTTTCATTTTATAGGAAAATGTGCATATCCTATGGGCTAAGCAAATACAGATGCTATTTTGCACAAAAATACAAACCTAAGTGATTATTTTAACCTGGGCCTACATTGGACTAAGATTACCACAGGTGATTCTACCAGACCCAGATTTCATACCCTGCTATTAAAGCAGCCACAAAAATATGGGCAGAAATAAATCCTAACTCAGGAAATGCTACATCCCATTCTTCCATTTTTAAACACATTGTAAGGGAAACAGCTAAGAGAATGTTCTGTACTGGCTGAACAATCTTCAGCCTAGGACACAACTCACTGCAGCCATCTGGTGTGGAAGGGATTCATCCCAGGACGATTTCAGCAAGTGTTGGAACTAAAACCAGAAAAAGAATAAATTATCCTTTATCAGTACCTGTAAGCAGAAGAAACCTTCTGCATTAGTTACTGCTTCCACCTAATTAGTGAGCACAGATCAACCAACAAAAAAAAAAAAATAGCATGCTTTGAGATCCAGAATAATAAATTGGGACCTATTTGCTAAGGTTCAAGCTCTCACTAAGCAGCTGGATGGTACTCAGCCCCTGGGTCGCCTGTCTCCATCAGCAGGGCAGGGATGTCCTTCCAGCTCAGAAAGGATAAGGATGCTGTAAGCACCAGGCAGGTCACAGGTGTCACAGCTGAGGAGGTGACCACACTCACCTCTCGCGGTGGGTGCAGTCAGTCCCAAGGTCTGTTCGTGCACTTGTGAATTGAGGGAGAAGAAAATCAACTTTAAACCAACAGCAAGGTTGTTTCCTTCACTCAGATCTTTCGGGGTGTTCAGCAAACTGTAAACAAGGCAAAACTGAGGAAGAATATGGTATTAGATAAAATATCTTAACATGATTCCTATCAAAAGTTTAAATTTGCATGTGTTTATGTATACACACTTTTGCTTGCACTCACCACCCTACAGTGAGCTTCAGTTTAATAAAACTGTAGTGGTTATAAATGCAAGAGCTCATATTTCATACAGTGACACCTCTGAAGAGCTGGAGGGACTGAGCCAGCATGATAATGAAAATGTAAATAAAAGGAAATACAATACCCATGATAAAAAGCGAGGGCAGAGGAGGAAGTGCCAATCTCCTGTTTTGCCACTGAGGTTTCTGTGGTTAATTTATAGGTTATCAGGGAATGGAAGAAAAATTGAAAAGAGCTGACTTGAGAGCAAGCACTGAAAGGAAAGAAATAATGAAAAAAAAATCTTTGTGGAGGGTGAGGACTAATGAGTTGGAAGCAATCAGTTAGCATGGAAGAGCACTTTGTGTCCTCAGGTCTGGCTTCAGGTCCCTCCTGCTCTGCGCTGTGCCCACCGCAGCCTTAGCCAGGAAGGGAGGAAGGATGAACAGGGATGTTGCTGAAGGAAAACCTTTGAATATGGGATGACAACTGTGTGTTAAATGTGGTGAACGTGAGGGAGGGGTGTTTGATCTGTGAGGCCTATTAATGTGAAGTTGTTTACTCCTAAAAGAAGTTTTATCATGAAACATGGAAAATAGCTCTTTGTTGGCAAGTGATAGACAAAATGACCTAACAGGTCTTTGTTGTATTTATTTTCTGTGGTGATGTTCCAAAAAATGCCCAGGACTGCTCTGCTGCACTGAGGCATGTTCCTGAAGGAACAGCTTCTGCCCTTTTTGAGTTTGTTCACTGGAAAATGATTGGTCTGGTGACAATTTGAGTGTCCTCTTGGCCAGATCTAAAGCTTCATGAATTCTTTTGCTAAGTTTTAAAATACTTCCCTTGGGAGAGGAGAAGGGAGCAGATGAAAATATTAACCCACAGGGAACCATCAGATCCTCTTCAGAGGCAGATTTCAACATAGATTCTGGATTACGGAACAAAGGAAAAAATAAAGCATCCCTTTGAAAGGGATACATTTCTCATAATTTTCTTTCTGAAGTTTGTTGTAGAAAAAGGAGAGACATTTCTCGGCATGGTAGATAGAATCAAATCTACAACAATAATCTGGCTTATTTTTAACATAGAAATGTCTGCCCTGTGGAACCCAAGCTCATGAGCTGACTGTTGGGAAAGCCTATTCTTGCAGGACAAGCTGAAGGAGATGAGTTTCACTCTTTTGAAGTAATGACTCACTGAATGAGGTCAGTACTGTCAAAAGACAAGAATTATTATTAAAATACAGCATTCACCAAGTAATATTTTATTCAAGAATATTTTGGAAAAAAATAATTCCAAGACCCTAATTTTGGGTCTGTTTGTGTAAAGGGCATCTAGACAACTCTGAGTTTTGAGCTGTAATTCTGTAGATTTTGTTTAAAGCTATTGTGGAGTTATATGGCAAGTTTTGCACAAGCGAGATCTTTTTCTTTAACTACTTGTTTTTTAGAATACTAATACAAATTCCAGTAAGTGTTTTTAAAAACTGTCTGCTTAAGAAGGAGGTGGAAAAGTATACGGCAAACAAAATACCGACAAAAAATTAGTCACATCAAAATGCCTTTGCAAAGAGTAAGACCTTTCTCAACTGAATCTTTCCTGCCTCTGTGGAAACCATATGAACCTCCACATTGTAGGGGCATAAGGAAAACCAAGTGTGAGAGTGTTCCTACAGGCTGGTTTCCCCCATCAGCCTCACCCTGTAGGCTGCATAGATAATTGTTTTTTATCCCCCTCTCTCTGTTAAATCATATTATAGGATATAAAGAGTAGTTGGCCAGTATGTTACTCTTACCGTTTACATTGACTGAAATTGTAAAGAACTTTAGGGCAACTCAAGCAACAGGAAATGTGGGTGAAAAGCTGAGCATGTTCAGCTGGTTAAAGAGCAGAGAAAGGCTCCAAGCCCTGCTTGCACGGCAGGAAAACAAATTCCTGCCAAGGTCCTGTGTAAACTGCTTGTGGCATCGGGCACAGAGGGGATGTGTGGGAGGGGAGCCAGGTTATGTGCATTGGTTAAGGAAAAGGTTTAGGTGATTTATGGCTAACCAGAAGTAACTAGAAAGATATTTCCTGTGCGATGTATAGATTAGTGATGGGTCTCCCTAACCTGGCTCCCTTTTAAATGCATTTTCTCTCCTTTTTTCAACCGCTCATTTCTCTTCCCTCATTTTAAAGAATTTCTTCCTCACACTTTTCTCTCTTTACAGCTTCTGAATTCCTTAATTTTGTGACATTAATTCTCTTGCAAAGAAAATGGCTTTTCCCCCTTATTTCACATTACTTCTTCCTGTAGCAGACATCCTTTTTCATCTCCTTTCTCCTAACAGGAGCTGTAATTTTTAGACTCTTCATTTTCCCTTTTCGTGGGGAAGGTGTGTCCTTCAGGCTTCTTTTGGCCACTTGCCAGCCTTCAGTCTCTTTTTCTGCACCATGAACAGCTGATACGCTGCTCCTGTCCCATGCTGTTGCAGCCTCTCACCTTTATTCCCCTGCTGCGCAAGGGACCTTCAGAACAGTATTTAGGAATGCATTTTATCTGTTCAAGGCCTACAAATGCTGACTGTGATGATGCAGATGTGGTGGATTAAGAGGACGGCTGAATTCACCAATATTTTGAACCAATTTCTTAATACTGACAAAATGAACCAATGTGAATTAACCATTAGCACTTACTGACATGTGCCCTCCCTAATAACGTTCAATTTAATATATGTATGTATATGTATCTATGTGTGTATATGTATCTCTGCGGAATTAACTAACTTACGAAAATACACCTTTGGGCTGGTCTGTTCTTTCACTGAGCCAGTCTGCTCTGAATTCATGCCTTTCCTCTATTCAGAGTGACTCTATTTCCTTGCAAATTTCTATTTAACTTGTCTTACAGCAGAAATTACTATATTATGCTTGAGCCAAATAACCTAAAATGTTTTTGCAAGGCATGAATTGTGCAGTTTTGACAATAAAGACAGTGTTTGCTTTTATGCCAAGCAACTTTTGGATGTGGATTGGATTTTCATGTCAGCTGAAGGCTGAATCTTGAAGGTCCTTGAAGTTTAGAGAATCTCAAACTGACAGACATTAAGTATCTATATATTTAGGCATTGCATACACTGCTGGGGGATGGGCTTGACAGGGGAAAACATGCATCAAAAATGAAAGTGAGGTTATGGTAATACAGGATGTGACAGATCTCAAGTATTTTTCTTCCTTACAGAAGAACACTCTCTTGAATAAAATGCATATAAGTGTTATTCATCTTCTATCTCTTTCCCCAAAAAGTCCATGTAAATTCAGGCTGAATTCATTCCAGATTCTGCAACTGTGGACAATATTTGAATTTCTCCTAGGACTAAAGTGACCTTCAATATCTCTAGAGCAAGCTTTTTGGTTAGCACACAGAAGAGTTTCCCTCACTGTTTACCCTCAGTATAATGTCGTTGTCTAATATGCCTGAGCATGTCTGCTCTCTCAGGTATATTTGCACAGCTTTCTTTAAAACCAGTTCTTTGAAAGTGCTATTCCTCCACGCTGTTTGGATATTTAGGTATGAAATGTCTGTGGTTGCCTTTTGGAGCAGTGTGTCTGTGCTGCCCTCCTGCTCTCACCACCATTTTGGCTTCGTGAATGGGCAGCTAATTGGCAGCCCAGTAAGAAATGTGAGATATTGCTTTACTCCTGTGGCTTTTATTTTGCTTTAAAGAGGTTGAAAACAGTTACACAGATCAGTTCTGTTGGTGGTTTCTTTTTGATCTGTTGCTCTTGAAACCCAGTCTGTCCTATCTGTCATGTTAAAAGAGCAAAGGTAATGACCAAAATAAATATTTTCCTGTCTTCTCTTTCAGATAAAATTGAAGATGAATTAGAAATGACTACAGTGTGCCATAGACCCGAGGGACTGGAACAGCTTGAAGCACAAACCAATTTCACTAAAAGAGAACTTCAGGTTCTTTACAGAGGATTTAAAAATGTAAGAACAGTACTGCAGTGAACAGAGTCTAATATGTATGTCCCCACCAGCCTCAACTGCTTAGCTTGGTTTTGTATTATTCCCCTGCTAAGCATTAGTAGTTTTGTATTAGATCTCCCTTACCACAGTAAAATGAGCACAATCTGCCTCTCCATCTAAAATTTATGACACTGCAATCTGCCTAAAACTGGGTTTGGATGAATATTCAGCACATAATGGTCTCATTAAACTTGTTCCCCAAATGTCAGCAAGCACACTTCAATTTCCTCAGCTGTGCCAGTACTTGAGGATAACCTGACAGTGTTTTTATGGCTACTTACTTAAACCTTGTTGTCATCTCCTCATGTTCAAATATAAGTGGTACTGTTCATTCGTGATTAGCTGCCCAGGATGGAGATTTTATCCTTTCTGTAGCTGCAGAAATCTTGCTCTTGTAGTAGGATCTCAGTAGAGCACTTGAGGACTTTAAGGTCCTGCCTAAGTAGGGAATAAGGCTGGAGTGGCAGGAGCCGAAGGGAAATCAAAAGTTAAATGTGTATGGAGACTGAGGAGACGAGAGAGGCTGCAGATTTCTGGGAAAGCAGGCAGCAATGCCAGCTGGCATGACTGGGTGTGCAGAACAGCTCCGTGCCCACCCTTGTGAGCCACCATTCCAGCCAGGCTCCCTGGGAGCAAGGGAGGCTGCAGCTCCTGAGCCTCAGCCTGACTCTGCTGCCGCTCAGGGGCTCCTCACAATAAGGAGAAATGGATGGGGAATGTTGAGGCTACATGGAGCAGATGCTTTATGGACCTTGAAGAATGAGTACTCATTACATGTTTGCCTGAGGGTCAGGATTTAGTCACCCAGGTGGTTTGTGCCAGCTGATGTTTTAATGATGATTAACAGGTCAGAATTGAGCTGGCTCAATAAACACAGAGTGGTTTCTAAGTTATCTTGCAGGACAGCTCCAGCATTCAGTGACCACCACAGCAAAATGCTGACATTTCTCAGAAAGTCAAGTCTATTGTGTAAAAACTTGTCAAAAGAAAGGTGAGCTACCTTAAATACAGGCAGTTCTGAGGGAACCTGCTGGACTTTGAGAAGGGCCTTCTTTTTTGACAGATTTTTGAAATTCGATTGAATCACATTTCCAGTGTATATTTGACTTTTCCAAGGAGTTTGGTGGCTTCACCCTTTATTTCACTGCTCACCTAAGTGGGCCAAAGCACAGCTCAGCTTTCTGTATTTTTGTTTGGTGCACGTGGCACATTTGTGCAGCTTTTGCTGCACGTAGGAGGTCATTTCACGTGTGAAGTTTTCTAACTGAGCACTGATATCTCTTCATGCTTTCGGCAGCCAGCAGGAAACCATACGGCTTTTGAGACAGAGCTTGGCAGGTTAACACCCAGGTATGATATGACTGCCTACAGCAGGAGATTAAACCCAGTTTTGCTGAGATCTCTACAGAGCCTTCTGTATCGCTGCCAGGCGGGAATCCTGTGGGGGAGAGCTCTGCTCCGTGCTGGGAGGATTTGCAGATACAGATGCAAACCAGTGAGGCAGACTTGGAGCACTCTCTGCACACAGGACATTTGCCTCTTGCCCTTCCCAATTTTGCTATCACTTTGCACTACAGAGGCATTACCTTCCAGGGCAAGAGTGGCAGACAAGTGCATTTAACTTGTGACCTAAACGTAGGATGTCACTGAAGGTCTTAATTGGCAGGTAGGTATAATACACTGAAGGTATTAATTGGCAGTGCTGGCAAGGTCTTGGTTTATATCTGGATATTAGGACAAAGCAGGCTGTTTTTATCCAGCTGATCTGCACAAAATATGCTCAAAGTTTCATATCTAAGGTTTGAATTTACATGAAAGTGCAGCTTTAACATTGGTAGCCTGCAAATCAGGGTTTCAATGGGATGAGTAATTATGCACAGGAGGCAAAGTGGCTCAGCTGTTACCATATTTGCTGTTGTACCAAACCGTCTGTTCTTTGGGATGGTGTTACAGTGCCATCTGGAGATTGAAAATCCCTGTGGGAATACAGTCACTTTCCTCTCTGGCTTGTACTTACTGCTTGCTCTCAGTGATTGCACAGGTCCTGTTTAATCACAAGGCAACACCTGGATAATCACAGAGCCATCTGCAGGAACTTGTATTGGGTACAGAGGGGTCGAGGTCCTGGCTGCGGAGGGTTTGGTGTGCAGGAACAGGGATGGTGTTCCAACAAAGGCAGCTCAGCACAGCCTGGGGTGGCCTCTGGACTAGTGCCCTAATTAGGACCAGGGTCCTAATTCTCAGTACCTTTAAACCTGTTCTTTCTTTGTCTCTGAATTCTGTTCCCCCACTCCTTCCAAATCGTCTCAGCATTTACCTGGTGTGTCACTGGTCTGTTCTGGTGTTTTTGCACCAGACTGATGGAGGCTGCCAATAAATTCATCTCCAGAGAAGCTGGGCACGCTACCCAGGCCTGTATTATTGCTGCCTGGCCAAATGTCCCCTCTCTTTGCCTTCAGCTTGCTTTTCCAGTTGTGAAAGGGTGCCACCCTCCAGCACGTCTTGGTTCCAGGACCAACATTTCACATTTATCTTAGCAGTTGCCTCTGCTCGCAGGATTCTGCATTATGTGAATGGTCTATTTTGCACCTCAGAGTTGGCTCAGACTGGAGCCAGACTAACATGAGGTGTTGGGTCCCATCTCTTTGGCTGGGATCCTACAAAAGCAAAGTAACAGGCAAACCCAGCAGAACCTCTGGTGGGTCTTGCCTTGGCACAACTTAACAAAAGAAAATGTGAAACCTTCTGTCTACAAAAACACTGGAATTGTTTGAGCTAAACAGCAATATTGGCACAGGAACAAAATGGCCATGGGGTAGGCACAGGCTGGAATTGGAAGTTTCTGCCCCCCAGAGGAGTAAAGTTTGGTGAGCAGTTAAGAAAGTATTTTTATGATGAAAACTGATAAATTGATGTCCAATGAAGTGACCAACAATACAGAGATTTGAGCTCGGTAGTTCAGGATCTTCCATTTAGGCTATGTTTCTAATAGCTTACATTCTTTGGAATTGAGTACATGGATTTTAAAGAACTGGGGGTTTTGTGGGATTTTTTGCTCAGTTTGGGAGGGTTTGTGCTGTTAGGGGAAATACTTGTTAGTTGCAAGGGATAATTTCTTACACTAAATCAGGAAACAGACAAGCGAAATAACTGAGGGGCTGTTGGAGACATCCTTACCTTGCTTTAGTGTGAGTATCTTAGCAAATCTGCAACGAAGTGTAGTATGAGATGTAATTGTAACAAAGCAGGATTATGGAGATTAAAGTGAGCAGTATGAGCAAGGGAGAAATGTTCTGATACTGTAATAATCCCCAAAACATCTCCAAAGTGGAGAACATAGGGCAGCAAAATACTTGGGATGTTTGAGTGCTTATAGATGCAAATCTGGATTGTGGATTTGTCTGTGGTCAGCTACCTTACTACCTCTAATTTAGCAAAATGTGACCCCTGAGTACTCGTCCTCATGTTCTGGCCAGGTGAACTGAGGAGGGTCCGACAGGCAGGTTGGGCTCAGCTCCCCTGTGGTCCCTGCACATCTCTGAAAGCAATCAGTGAAGTTTATTTCTGATTCCAGCAGAAGAAAAATGCAACTCCTGTTTTATTTTCCTTTTGGTTTCGTGGGTTGGTGTGTTTGGTTTTTATGTGGATTCAGCTCCTTTGTGGTTTAGTGATTTAAAAGCAGCATGAGAGGGTAAGTTCAGATGCATAGCTTATGCTGCCGGAGCTTGATAGTCAGCCCTCGGAAAATGAGGGGTTTGTTCTGTGCTTGACGACAATACAAAAAAAATGTTCACTGACATTTTTAAAGAATTCATAGGTTAAGGAAATGAGAGGTGTTAACCTAAAACCCTGCTATCAAAGGAAAGCCTTATGAATACTACAGTGAAGGACTGTGCTTTTTCTTACTGACAAGAATTTTTTCTTGAATGAGTGAACCTTTATTAACTTCAGTGGAATTTAAACTGACACTAAGCTTACCTGCTCTGTTTCACAAGAGAGATTTCTTTTGAGTCAGCAGAATTAAATAGTACTATAGCACTAATGAGGCCTCTTGAGCATTATTTGGCTCTTATAAAACAAAAATTGTGATCAATTAACTGCAAATGAATTGGTAGTAGCATATGTGTCTGAAAGCAATCCAGTTATAGAGAGCTAAATGGGCTGATCAATGTCAGCGCTGCCTCTCCCCAGCACTCCTAGGGCTGTGATGCAAACTTTCATTTGGCTTCCAGATGGAGCATCAGAAGCAATAAGGATCATGTGGAAATTCAGAAAATTAAGCAGGCCCAATGGCTAAAACTGCCAGGATGGCCCTTGCCCCTGTGAGAGAGCACAGGCAGCAGCAGCAGCAGCCACGTGCCCATCTGTGGTAATAAATAGAGAGGGAAGGGACTCCAGGGACTCTGCAGTTGTGGGAAGCATAGAGAAAAAAATGATCAGTCCCTCATCTACAAACCATCTTTCAGCACGTGAAGTTGTGGTTCTTAGTGAATATAATTGTTGTGTTATCAAGAGGAGAGAAGGAAATGCATCTCAGTGTGTCTGGCCAGTAGCACTGTGCTGGAAAGGATGGGCAAGTTGTGCTAGGCTTGGTTTTAAAAAGAATGACAATTTGGTGAAGTACTCTGCAAGGGCCCTGTGTGATCTTGTAGCAACAGCACTTCAGTGACCAAGGAGAACACTTCTACCCAAGAATGGCTGTGGATATGATACTTGGTCTGATCAATGATTAAAAGATACCATAAATAAATATCAGATTATTTATTTAATGTATGTTAGCTTACAAGCTTCAGAAAACATGAACGTTTAGGAAATACTTGGGAGAATCTCTTACGGTAGCTGTTAACTTCTATTAAATTATTCTTCCTTTGATGATTTCTATTTTACAGATGAAAAAGTAACCACTTTTCTTGTGATAAGGAAACCTAGCAATGGATGTTTTATGAGGAGCTTTGGAACAGTTTGAGAATACTCATCTAACCAGAAATCTTGCAACCTACAAAATCACAAGTGGCACATAGAAAAATTGTCAGATTGACTGTTGGCTCTCTGTCTCTAAACAGCAGTTCAGGACTGTCAGGCACAGCTGTAGGAGCCAGGTTACAAGAGTGGAAGCTGGGGATTCCTTGTGCAAAGGGTTATATCCTGTGAAGTTCCCTGCTGAAGGATCTGTGTTAAAGTGAGTCAGGAATCACAGCATGACACAGAGAGAGGGATGCATGGAGTGAGTATGGTGCCAGGAACAGAGGAACTTTCTTGATCCCAAATCTGCCCTTCAGCTCAGTATAAGCATCAAGCCAAGCTATACGTGCCAGTTTTGTGAGTTTTGTGGGAGTGAGTTAGCCTGCTCGGATAATCCATCTCCGGCGTGTCCTACCAGCAGGGACAGTGCTCATGCTCCCTCCTCCCTCCCTGATGGGAGGTTGGGGAATTAAATGGCTGAGTGGGGTCAGTGCTGCTTCAGGGCACAGACCCCAGTGGTCTCTGTTGGTCAGTGGCTCTGAACGTGGGAGGAAGCTGACTTGTGTGTGTCTGTAATTCTGTGCTCTGTGAAAAAGGCTCAGTTCTGTGGTTATTTTATTGGTTTGCTCTGGTTTAGTTTTCAAAATTGGTTGATAGGCAAATTTGAGGAATAGTGCCATCAACTGGGAAATATTTTCTATAACTGAAAACATCACATGTTTAGATAGCAGTGCCCAAGGCTCTGTAATGTGTGTTATAGCAGCACTGAGCTGGTGGGGGATGTTTATTATTAAGGTTTGTTTGTAGGGACCTTACAAAGTACTATGGACTGTTCACCTTTGTGGTTCTGGAGTCAGGCCACAGTCTGCTGCTGAGGATGAATGGATTCATACCTGTGAAGGCATTAGACAGGGAGGTGTTAACTGACATGAACATTACTTGTAATTATTACATGAAAGCTTTGTATGACAGAAGGCATGAGCTGCCTTTCTAGGTCATTCTATAAAACAGCAATGAAACTGCTGAAAACACAGTTAGAAATGTTAATAATGGTGAACCAACTTTGTGAGAGGCTTAAGATGAAATTGCAGCCTGAATTACTTTAATTTCTCCAGCTGCACAGCCTGTGCACGCAGAGCACTGTGAGAACAGGAAGGTGATTTGTTTCATTGCTCTCTTTGGGCTTGTAGAGTTTTGCAAATGAACGTTTACAAAGCTGGGTTTTTCTTGATTCTTTTTCTCTCTCTCTTTTTTGTTTTCCAACAGGAATGTCCTAGTGGGGTTGTTAATGAAGAAACATTCAAGCAGATCTATGCACAGTTTTTTCCTCATGGAGGTAAGTGGAGTGCTTTGTGCCTGTCAGGGTTCTTGAAGCTTTAACTTTGCCTACTGCCAGCTGGATGCAAAACTACTGCAGATCATCTGTGCAAGAAATGGGAATTGAGCTTAAGCTTTGAGGGGTTTTAGACAGAAACACAAACATCAAGGTAATAAAATTTTAGGCCCTTTGAACAGTTATTTCACATAGAAAGACCCCACTAAAGATTGCCCCTCAGTGTCAGCTCTTTATTCCCCAGGTCCAGAATAGAAACTGGGGGTTGATGCTTTGTTCTGTACTGACTTTCTGTTGGCAGAAAGTGAAATTTCTTCCCCTCAGTGTGTCTTTGCTTCCCTGATGTTGGACTGCTGGGCATGTAGTGTCTAGCACAGGAGAGTCCCAGACTTCTTTTTGGCCTGAACATTAATCAAAACCTCCTTAAAATTCTTAAAGCAGTTTTTAGTTGATAAGGAAACTCCTGGCTACCTGAAATGATCATTTTTGGTGTTTATGTGACTAAGACAGGGTCATGTCATATATGGGCATAGTAAAGTATTGTATTAAATCTCTCAAATTATACATGTTCTTGCCTTTTAAAAACATCAAGAATCTATATATTCTTCTAACTGGATATGTTCTGTGGGGATGCTGTTCTCAAACTGAAAGAAATGAGTCATTGGTTTAAGTGGCTTTTTAGCAAAAGATTAAGTATTTGAGGCTTTCGAAAATATCC
Organism: Pseudorectes ferrugineus; assembly: GCA_008033365.1. Taxonomy (NCBI): domain Eukaryota; kingdom Metazoa; phylum Chordata; class Aves; order Passeriformes; genus Pseudorectes; species Pseudorectes ferrugineus. The sequence continues at coordinate 12,282 of QWTY01002731.1, forward strand.
CACTCTGTAGTATCTGCAGAATACACTCTTTGGGGAATGATGACTGACCTTTCTGCAAGAGTGTATGTGTGCATGTGCATTTACTTAAAGAAGGTCATTAACAAGTGTTTTTTCAACTAAATGTCAAGATAAAACACATTATGCTTATGTTTTACAACCCATGTGACCTCAAAGATGTACACCTATAAAAAGTTTGCGTTAAATTTCAATATGAACTTGATGATTTCCTGTTGTGATTGCTTTTAGTTTTGTTACAAAATGCAACCAGACCATTTATTTATTTATTTATTGCAAAAATTAGGTATTTGTAATTTTTATGTATTTCTGGATGAGTTTTTTGTTTCCAACCCGAGTTTCAGTAAGTCCAAGGAACTCCAGTTACCCCAAAGAACTCCTTTAAGTGACACAGCTCAGGTGACTCCTTCCTTCCCATTTGTAAACACCAGTAGGCACAAAAGCTTCACTTTTTCATGGATAGATGACTTTTCTTCCACTCTATTGAGGTTGTCAAAGACTTGCCTTTCCTTTTTCTGTGTGTTCTATTCCCTTGAGATGTGTTTCTCCCTCAGTTAATGATGATGGAAATACAACCATGCTTAATAGTACATTGGGTCAATAGCAGATGGATTTTGTATTTTACATTGGTTTTTTTTCCACTTGGTTTCCACACTATTTGTATAACCTTAGTGTCATAAATCCTCAGAGATTTTTACACTTTTATGGTTCTCTTTACAGATAAACTTCTACAACCTAGAGGTGGTAATGTAGCTCTGAATTGTAAAAACCTTGGGCAATGTCACCCCAGGCTTGTCGTATTTTTATTAGGGCTCCTATTCTTGGCAGGTTTTAATTTTTTAATCTGTCGAAAAGTGATACAGGTGATCAAAGTATTTCTTGATGAACATGAAATAAGACCTCTTACCTTAATCTTTTAGTTCATTGTTTAGTTTAGCTTAATAGGAGCTTTTAGTAGGACTGTGCCATATGGAATGTTATGGTTTTCTTTTGGAGCTATTATATTTCAGAATCCTTCTCTTAAAAATGTAGTACACAATGTTTTTTTCCTGAAGTCCAGTGCATTTTATCCTTATGAATGACAGTAACTTAATTATTTGATTTTTCTGCACATTGTTACACTTTCTTGGATATGACTAATGTGAGAGATCAAAGTAAGGAGATGCTGGGTCATTCCTCCTGGGCAGAACAGGCAACAGGCTTCACCTGAGTTCCATGCATTGAGTGTGGAGGCTGAGGCTTGACTGATGCTGTGTGCCAGAGACAAAGAATAGAGAAGACAGGAAGTGCATGGCTGCTCGAGAGAGTAGCAATGAAATAATTAGGGACTTTAATGTCAGTTACTTCCATCCTGTAAAGCTGAGCTTTAGTAATACAGAGAGCAGAGTGAATTGCCTCCAGAGCAGAGAACAGGCCACTGAAGGTCTTAAAGTTGCACACCTGTTGGATATTTTTTCTGCATACCATTACTGTTATTCCTAGCTAACAGCCATCATTCGTGGGGTTATAGAGACTGTTCTCAATAGAAAAGGTTTTCTAAAACCAGCAGTTTAAGACTCAAAAGGATGAAAATATGCCTCTAGGTGAGATTGCTCTCCAGCAGCCATGGGTCAAACCCAAGTAACTGCAGCAACACCCTTCTGAAGCTTGGCATTCCCTGGGTGGTCTCTGCTGTGTCTCCCACAAAACACAAAGGTAGAGAAAGGATGCTGCAATCTGCAGTCACACTTTGATATTTTTGCTGTGTTTCCCACCATGTGAACCAGAGACACTCTGGGATGGTTGGGGATTTTCTGCTCGTTCTTTCAGGTACTGCCCCAAAATCCAAATAGTTTCTACTGTAATAAAAGCTTTTGCATTTCAAGGCTCTTTTAAGGGAGAGTGTCAGGATTTTGCAAGTCCATGTTAACATTTACTGGTTCATAGAATACCTGGCAATGATTCAGGGTTGAGTTATATACAGAAGGAAAATAAGTTCATTCCTTGTTCAGAACCATCAGTGTGTAATGAGCTGCTGTCTGAGCCCTGCCCTCTGTGCCTTTCAGATGCCAGCATGTATGCACATTACCTCTTCAACGCCTTTGACACTGCACAGAACGGCTCCGTGAAGTTCGAGGTAAGTGCTTTGCATCTTTCTTCCATGCCACTTTCTCAATTTTGTGTTTTTAAGCTTTTCTGCCCATTCTTCATTGCAAAGTAGTAAGACTTGTTGGATTAAAGGTTAGAGGTTTCAGTCTAAAGTAAGTCGATGTTTTCAAATCTGGTTCACTTTTGTTTATGCAGATGCAGTTCCATGTCAGTAAAAAAAAATCTAGATTGTGCTGGTCAGGATCAGAGGGAGAAAAGGCAGAGGGTTATGTAGCAGAGAGGAGTGGCTGAGGAGAGTCCCACATGAAATGAGATGAGAGACACAGATAACTTGCACCCTGTACCTTCTGCAGTTATCATGCATTGCATGTGTTGAACAAGCATCTCAGGTACTTGGAAACTAAATGCACCCTTTAACAAAAAGGCCTGTTCCAGTGGCTACAAACAACCTCTCTTCATGCTCAGCCCATAGCTGTAGGAGTGCAGCAAAGGGATATGTTAAGTCATAGACTTCTGGAGGATGAACTTCATAGTTTTGAAGACTATAAAACTCCTATAAAACATAAATCATAGGCAGTCTTTGCCTTTGCTGTCAAATGGACAAAACCTCTGGTAATTTCCAGGTAAGACTGGGAAATGTGTTCATTCACTAAATGTAAAATGGGGGTGTTTCCATGTGTCTGTGTGTCTGTGGCGAGGGCTGCAGTGGGAGGTTTGCACGGGGCAGCTACAGTAGTAGCTAAAGGTATCTGGGAACCTAAACAGACTGGGAACAGAAAAATGCTGTTAAAATAACAAACGAACTAAAACAAACCCAGAAAGTGCTGAACTTTCATTCCTGGCGGAGCTGTCTCTTTACTGGTTGTCAAACATGAGAATTTTGTCCCCTTTTTTGTATTGTCCAACAAATTCAAATTCCTCTGAGCCTTGGCAAAAAGGAGCAAGGGTTTCTAAGCAGTGATGCACTGCCCCATGCAGAGCTCATGGAGGTGACTAAGGATATTAAATGAGTTATCAGGAACTGTGTAGCTCTGTAATCCTGAAGCTCTGCCTGTGCTAACAAACCCCTGTAGCTATGCTGCTCTCAGTGCCTGAGGCACCGTGCAGTATAATTAATAAATCAAAGTTATTGGAAGCAGTAACTTTACTGTAAGCAAAAAAACCCAATTAAAATTATGTGTGCCACACTGAGTAATTATTGGTGGGAATCACATCTGGTCAAGTCTGACAGATTTTGCCAGAGAACAAAACCTAAGGCTCCCTGTGTCAGAGGAGTTTAGGATCATTCCATCTCTCAAGGTGGACATGGAGAAAATGCTGGATTTTCTCCCTTCTTTGCCAGCACTTTGATCTGGAGGTAAGAAAGCATCAGCTTCTACTTCCACAGGCACAGTCCAGCTGTGTTTAACCAGGTGGTGGCAATCTGAGTGATGGCTCCTTGCAGCAGGGAGGAGAAAGGCCACTGGAGCATCTGGCAGTGCTCCTAAAAACCAGACATCTTAGTGAATGCTTCAACCACTGAGTTCAGTCAGAGAGGACACATTTTGGGAAAAGGGAGCCAGAAGAGGTTGATAAGCATATGCTCCATCCTAAAAAGATAAATCTTCTGACCGGCATTGTATAAAGAGGGTGACTTAGAAAAGGATGTTATGAAAATTCACACTTCTCTCTCTGCCTCAAACCAGGATTTTGTGATGGCATTGTCCATTCTGCTACGGGGAACTGTTCACGAAAAGCTGAGATGGACGTTTAATCTGTATGACATAAATAAGGATGGCTATATAAACAAGGAGGTAAGGCTGTTCCTGACAAATGTGGTTGATTTTGGAAGAGAGAAATGATTGGGTTTTGTTGCAGAACACAATTAATTTTACATGCAACTAATTAAATACAAATCAGAATGGACTCAAGCATTCATCTCTGTCTAAGTAAAGTGCACCATGATGTTATTGCATGATTTTCTAGACATATTTTCCTATATTATGGTACCTTTAATGAATTATTTTAGCCGGGAGCAAAATCCTGGTTACAGCTCTGAGCCACATAACCCTTGCGAAGGAGACGGTGGCGGTGGCAGTGCTTGGTGACTGAGGCTCAAGGGCTTTCTTTCTGCACTGGGAGGTACTGTGGGGGTCATCTGAAGCACTACAAGCCTCCAGCACCACTCCCAAATCCCGCATTGTCATCTGTTTTTATCTTCTTATCTGGCATTGCTTGTTCCCATTGTGGGAAGCCTTGGTTTCGAGCATGGTAACCTTGAATATGTGTCAAATACATCTTGGTGCACTCTAACCCATTGTGCATTCCCTGGAGGGTTTGCAGTTACTGCCACTGGTCATGGAGCTGAAGGGCAATTTGTGCAAGGTGTGGGGAGGGACCAGATTCCCAGTTCCAGCTGTGAGGGGCCCTGGCCCTGGAGGAGGCTCTCGGGACAGGGTTGGTGCCACAGTCCAGGGCTGAGCACAGCCCTTGGACCTTGCTCCCAGCAGCTGCCGTGTCAGAGCCAGGCCAGGGGAGCGGAGGGAGCCCTGTAGGAGTCTGGGGCACAGCACGGGCAGAGAAGAGCAATTCTTTCTATAGGATGAGTTTGTGTGTCAGGGTAGTTCTGTCTCCATGCACAGGCATTCCAGGTGCTGGTTTGTAATAGGAGAAGGAGGGTGAAGAATAGGGCAGTACAAGACAGAAATGGGCTATCATTTCTCTTAATTTCCTTTTTTGTGTTTGTGCTGGCATGCTGCTATGGCAGGAAATGATGGATATCGTAAAGGCAATTTATGATATGATGGGAAAATACACGTATCCAGTGCTCAAGGAAGATGCACCAAGGCAGCATGTAGAAGTGTTTTTCCAGGTACCTGGTTTTTGATGGGTTTTTCTTAACACTTGAGCTATGCACTGATAGACTTTCCTGTAAAGTTGAGTCTATACCTTGTTATATACTCCAAAATAAACCCTAGCAGCCATTCAGCCTAACACTACAGGGCCTGCTGATTTCCTGGTTCCAAAGGTATCTCACTCGTCTCTCAGCCTGACCCTTTGCATTGGGATGTGCCACATCCAGTAAGTCTGAAGCCTCTGCATGTGTTGCAGCCCTTCTGTGCTGCTTCTCTCAACTGCCCTAATGACTGACAGGAATGGGGGTGGGGGCTGGTCAGGCAGTGAATAAATAAACAATGGAATAAGGACAGAGGTTCTGGTGTGTGTCAAGGAAGCAGTTGAAGGTGACCTCAAAAGTGCTCCAAATCCCAGAGTAAACAAGTCCTTAGCAGTTGGCCAATCCAGCATTGAGTCTGTGGTCTAACCTTGTTAAGTCCCAGCTTTATTCAGGTTGCATCAACTAAGGTATTATACTGTAACAATAGTGTTACCAATGTAAACTAATTTTTTTATTATTTTATTTTGCAGAAAATGGATAAAAACAAAGATGGAGTTGTAACTTTAGATGAGTTTATTGAATCGTGTCAGGAGGTAAGGACTAAATAATAACTGCAAGGAAAGATCTATCTCATGTCACATCATTTGCTTCTCTTTGGACAAGCTCTGTTTGAAACAAGATGCTGCTCAGGATCCTGGGTTTTCTTTGCTCTGTGAAAAAAAAAACCCAAACCAAAACAGTTTCAAGCCTGAGTTTCTGATGCTCTGTGAAGCCTGTGACTCAATAGTGAGGTAGGGTCAGGCAGAATATGGGAGATGATGTCTCCATATGCGGTGCTGGGACCAGTGCTTTTATTTTCCTGAGTGGACTGCAGTGCTTGATTCTGTAGACAAGCAGACAGCTGTAGAGAAAGCTCTTAACTGCCTTAGGGTGTTTTGGGTCTTTTTGTTTTTTGTTTTTCTTCTTCATTATCAGGTACCACACTGCTGGGACTGCCCAGAGTCAAAGGTGTCTAAAATTTTTGCAATTACAGCCCTGAGTTATAAAACCAGTTGATGTTTTCATGGTCAAATGTTAAAAGCAAATGCTGTCATCATAGCAATGATTTTTATTTTTCTTCTGTTTTGGAAGTAAGCTCCCTCTTGCAAATTCCATATATCAGTTTGGTTGTGATAAATTTTTGTTAGTACTTTTAGTACTGGCACAAAGAAGCATCTGCATTAACATGCAATTGGCCTAATGTCTGTTTTCTTAGACCTTGATTTGTGTGAGTATTTGCTCAGAGATATCTCTAATACTTGACCAGTACAATAGTGGTGGAAAAGGCAACGTCTGCCGTTTAGAATGTTTACATTGGTGCACAGAATTGCGTATTGGCCCTTCTGTGCCTTTTATGTTGCCTGGAAAATTCTTTCCAGTTCTGCAGCCACACAGCTCTTCTGTCCCTGAGCAAGGGGAAGGTGCTCACTGTGGAGGGCTGGGCTGGCTTCTGCTGGTTTTGTGTCAAACCTGGCTCTGGCCACATCCAGTCTCAGTCAGGGACTTCAGGCAGCAAAATCCTTGTTTAGCAGATGCATAGTAGAAGGCTAATGTTTTTCAGTTACTTCATTCTTGGTCCCTCCTGATTGTTTGGCTTATTTTTGGCACCATCTTTATTTGATCATTTGTGTTGTGTATTATTCTTCACATCCTTGACTTGCCTGTAGGTGTGTTTATGATCAGTGGTCTCAGTATTGAAGCAGCTTTACTTTACTTGTAACTGTTAGAGTTTTGATTCTCTGCCCTTGTTTGGGTTTGGTTCCTTCTGTTGCCATCCTTGACTGGGAGCTGGGCAGACTGATGCACTCTCAGGTGCTGTTTCCTGGCAGGCAGGAGCAAGCCCCGCAACACTAAGATTTATTTTTTTTATCTTTATTAAAAACAAACCAAAGTGCACACCAGTGCTCACCTGTGCCATTGCAGCAGCTCTGGCTTGTGGTCAGTGAACCCCTGGCATTGCCCTGGAGAGGGTGATTGGCTTCCCACGCGAGGTGATGCCTTGCACCCACAAACTGAGTGAGCAGTGATAGAGATGATGCAGCCTCACAATACAATTGAGGAATGCAATGCAATAAATCTCTTAAGTTACTCAATGTGGAAAATTATTTTCATGTTACAGGCAAACAGCTGTTCTAACTTTTGGAATAACTGAATTCCTGGGGGGGCAAAATCATCATTATGTTTTTGAATACTAATCTGGTTCTTATCTCAAAGTAAAATTCCAAGACTTCAAGAGAAATAATCCTGGATTTCCCTTGTGTCTGTCTGTAACTTTCTCATTTGGCTCTAGGAGCCTTGGAGCGGCTGAGGTTGCACAGATTGCATGTGGTTTGGGTTTGAGCTGGAATTTCTGGCAGGAAGTGCTCCCTCAAGGCAGTTTGCTTATCGGTTCAAAACCTGCCATTCCATTTGTGGAGCATATTAGCCAAGAGCATGTTTGCACACCCAGGGTCAGGGACACATCTGAGGGTTCAGCACAGGCACCAGCCCAGTGCCCTGCACGGCACAGCCTGTGCTGGACATCAGGCTCAGGAGAGGACCCTGTGCTTGGTCTGCCTCCAACCAGCCCCGAGGCCAAAGCACGAGACAGCTGCCGTGCTGAATCAGGGCCTGGGCACTGAGTCAGCCCCAGCTCACAGAGGGGGAAAGCATTCCCAGAGCAAGGCTGTTGCCTGCAGGAGCAGCTGCAGAGCTCCCTAGTGCTGAGGCAGAGTTATGAGTTGTGCTTGTCCATGCTGGTTTCATGGAAATATCTTCTCCTTGCTTTCAGGACGACAATATCATGCGATCCTTACAGCTCTTTGAGAATGTCATGTAACCAGACGAGCACTGGAGGAGTCTGAGACTTCCTGTGTAACAAAGATCTCCTTTCTGGGTGAAAGCTTTTTACAATTGAGCCATGTCCAGTGTGTGAGGATTTTGTATGACATCTCCAACCAAATGGCAACCGAATGCAACCAATCCCACCTCTTCTCCCCAGGAGATGCCGGTGGACCTTTGTTTCGTTTTGGAAGCATGTGAATATTTTAATAAATCCCAACAAGAGAGAACTGCTGCTCGAAGTTCAATGAGTAATACAGAGCATTGTTTGCTAGGCACAAGTCCTGCTTTTAATCTAGCAAGCTTAATTCCCTGTGATAGCACATGTTGATAGCTATTCAGCCATCTATTGCAAGTGACAGCTCAGTCCATACCTCCGTTCGGCACAATGTTTTATGGATGCCTTGCCGTTTATCTGCTTTGACAAAACTCCAATCTACCAGGGCAGTCTGTGAAAAATGAACAGTCAATGTACCCAGGACGTTAAACAGACAGCCCATGTAGCCAGTATCCCCATTTCTGCAGAGATCCCACTTATCCTCTCACATGCACTGGTGCCACCACGCTGAGTTTGGTGGAGTTCTTCCTGAACACATTAACCAGGTGATCATCATGCCAGGGTGAGCCAGAAAGGAGCAAAACATGTTGCACATATTAATATCAAAGTACAGAACAAATCCTGTTCAGCAATGGTCAGTTCCCAAGAGACCAGGCAGGTGCATAAGGGCTGGTACAGAGGGATGAACGCCTGCTCTGGTCCCAGTCGCCTGTTGAGTCCCAGGGACACCAGGTGATGCTCCACTGTGCATCTCAGCAGCACCATGGCGATGTGCTCTGGTCCTTTTGCTGTAGTTTGGCACACGCTTCCTAGATTCATCACTGGACGTTACCGTAAGGTCTTGCCCCCTTTATGGATTTATTTAAGCTTTCTTGTTTTACTTAGTGAAGAACAGGGCCCAAAGATGTAGCTGTGTTTCAACATACAGACCTTGGCACCCACAAAGTGCCCACAACATTTGATTGGGAGCTCTTGGATTGTTATTAGCCTCAGAATCAGCTGCCAGGCCCATATTTTTTCCTACAAGGCAGTAGCATGCCTTGTACAAGCCCCATTTCCTTGCTAATGCCAGGTAGAGTATTGGTTTAGGGGTTTGGTTTTTTAATTAATAAAACAGAAAAACTCATGTAGTGAATTTACACCAAGGTTGGATGATTTGTCAGCTGGGGAACATGTCAGAGCCTTCTCTGCAGATGCCTGTTAGGAAAGCGGACTCACCAGAGTGCCATTGCCATCTCCAGGCAGACAGTGGCTGAGAAATGAAGGGAAGCAGGGAACAGCCAACTCTTCCAGCTGCTCAAACCACACAGATGGGACAGTCCCTGCCATAGTGCTACATCGCTCCCATCCAGTAAGCATCTATTTTTATTGTATCACATACTATATTACAGAGAAACTGTTAGCAGTGAAGATATATTTTAAAAATTATGCAAGTGGAAGCTTTTTATAATACAGAATATATAGAATGCCTCAGTTCTGTAGCCCTAATTTTATAAAAATTTCATCTGTTGAAGCATTCCTGATTATAGAAGTAGGTCTGATCAGTCCTAGTATAATGATAATGCCAATTCCCCAAGATGGGACATTTTCCCTTTTTGCTGTGCTCCTCCATACACTTCTGTGTAGTCTTAACTTTATCGCTTTAAGTTATCCCCTTGTCATCAAAAGTGCTATTCAAGTGAAGTTACATGTCTGCAGGAATGACACCTTAGTCCATCTTGTTTATTGCCTTTCATACAGATACCATTAATGAATTCCTCCCAGCAGTGATCCAGAGCACAGCAGCTCCGGTGAGGGGCTGGGGTTTGCAGGAGGGAGGCCACGCTGCGGGAGTACCTTGTCCTCCAGTTGTTGGGTATTGTCATTTAGGGTTTATTTAACAGGCACTGGGTAAAGACATCAGTTGTAGCTGAAATAATACACAAGTGTACACTGTTCCTTCTTGATTCTTCTTGCAATCACTTTGGCAAATAACAGACTTTAATATAATTACCAGGTTTTCCCTCCCACCAAAAGAACATCTGTCTATTATTCTAGGCAGTTCACTTCAGCAGAGGGAGAAGTGGTCAGGACAGTGGAAAAGAAGGATTTGAATCAGGCTAGCACAGTGCCTTTTTCCTCCAATAGTCTTGCTTCAAGGGTGCTTATGAGATGGCGCATACTGACAGAAATGTTTGGAATGTGCCCTTTTCAAAAGAAAATTATATTAGTTGCATGATGCCATAGTCCCTGAAGCTAAATTAATTTCTGGAGTTACTGTGATGAATTTGGCCTCAGCTATGTTTCCTGGCCCTGCTGGCAGCAGTTCTGTGTGGGCTGCCTTTGTCACCAGGGCTGTCACTGCTTTCTCTTGAGCGTGGCTCCAGTTCAGCAGCAAACAGCTGGTGCCACTGTCAGTGTGTGCTGAAATCAGGGTACCAGTACTGACCCTGCACTTCTGGCATCTCCTTTGCTGCTCCACTGTGCCTGCTTTTCACTGCCAGGAACTATGAGGGTGCACCAGGTAGAGAGGGAGATGCTGAGAGCCACACTGAGTCTGCCCTTAGAGGATAACAAGCTTTGATTTGGATCCCACAGGAGTCAGACCTCTCCCACACACCCCTCATGTTCAGCCCTGGGTTGAGCTCTGTGCTTCACCTGAAGCCCACAGTAGCTGAGACAGGAGGACTTGCAAAGTGTCACCCACAGCTGTGTTTTCCCAAAGCTCAGATTGCAGAATCTGTCTGTGGCAGAGTCCTTGCCATTGCAAACCCAATTGTTACCCTGTGTTTGTCCCTGATCCCACTGTTACAGCCAGAGGCTGGGATGCACCAGAGATAGAAGGCCTCTGGGTTTTCCATCAGCAGCATCTGTCCATGGCACGTGACAGACATCAGTGACTGTGAGAGAGCCACTCTCTGCATGGAAATGGCTCTGGGTTTGTTTTTCATGTTTTCTGTGAATGTTACTCTACTGTAAACTTGCCAAGCCTCCGCTCGCTCGTAAATGGGGCTTGCAATATTTATGACAAACACTACTACAGATTCCTAAATAAAACACACTATGCTACTCCAGTCTCTCACCCTCATCAATCCTCCTGCCAGTAGGCAGAAGGCAGTTCCTGTTACAGTCAGATTCTCTGTCAGTACTATCAACTGTGCACATTTCCTCCAAGTTGTGAATGTTTAAATAATGTCTGAATCAGGACTCTGACTGTTTCACTAGTTACAAACATTAGTCTGCATCTTCATGCCAGCATTTTTTAAAGAAAGCCTTTCTAACGTGCATTTTAGGTAACAATCTGTTGACAAATAGGAATGTGATTAATGATAATGCAAAAAAAAAAAAAAGAAAAAAAAAAGTACCGTGCCTGTTCTGTGGCTGTTTGTTTTCCTGTTCCTCTGAATGCAATGCAATATTGTGAGTAACCACGAGCCAAGCTAAAAGCTTGACACAAATACCCTGAGGTTCAGGCATTGTGGGCAGTGGCATTTCCTGACTGCAATATGTGTTGAGAACAAACACTCTTGTGTCCGTGGGTCACCTCTGATGAGATGGTAGCAGCAGTGTGTCAACCTTTTCTTCTTCTTCATGGAAGTGCCATGAAAGACCTAAGGAAATGTGCAAATAATGTAAATTGTGAAAACTAAAGCCATGTTAATGGATCAGCCATGTATAGCTTCACTGTTACAAATGCTATTCTCCGATGGCAATTTGTATTCAATTTTGTTGAATGGTTTTAAAAATGTTGGTTTTAATAATAAAAAGAAAATACTTGTAGGAGGGTGTCCTTTCTTAAACCCAATATGTATTTTTTCTCAAGGGACACTGTCAGGTTAAAAATTTGCAATGAAACTTTCAAAAGTGGGACTCAAACGTGTATCCATGTGCATGGGGGCTGTGAAACTGAACTGTGCTGTGAGCTAACACATGCCAATGATTTATTTGCATCACTAATTCAGGGGTGCTCTTATACCTGATGTGGTGACATACACTGAACTGATAGTTTGGCCCTTGTAAAGTTTGGCCGTGTAAAGTTCAGAAATGTTCTTCTACCTACATCACCGACAGTAACTTGGGGTAGTAAAAATTGAAAACTTACAGGCATGTCTTTTCCCTTCTGCAGTTCTGCTTAAGTATAAGCAGGAAAACAGACAACTGAGTTGGAAAAAAAAATGCAAACACTATTTGATGTTATAGATAACAAAAATAACCCAAAACCTCACAGTGTCCCTTTAGCTTTGGTTTGTTGTAAACATCCATTCTGACACGTGGAGGAATGCAGAAGCGATTTTGCCAGACTATATATATGTGTGTACATATATATATATGTTTGCTAAGCTCCATTTTGTAGGGTATAATCTGTCTACCAGTACATCCCAGGAAAAAGAACATTCATCCATGCTGAAATATGAAAATAAAGGTGTCTGTGTGAAATGTGGTCTTGGTGTCACTGCAGCGCCTGCCGAGCGCCCGCTCCCCC